>JBBIGA010118117.1:0-10039 GCA_037576975.1 Alestes dentex | reverse complement strand
CATGTGGTTATAGTCTGTTATTGTGTTGGGCTTTCTCTTTCTGCCGGCACCGATCGTCACATCTTGGTGCAAGGAACATAAATGCTCAAAGTTTCAAACAAGTGCATCAATATCCCAAACGCAACAAAATGTTTTTTTAAATAAATACTCACACCATGAAAAAATATATCGGGCTAGGATCCTGAAGGTTAAGATTAGGGTTAAGGGTTAGGTGTTAGGGTTAAGTGTTAGGGTTAGATGTTCAGGTTGGGTGTTAGGGTTAAGTGTTAGGGTTTAGGGTAAGGTGTTAAGGTCAGGGTTTAGGGTTAGGGTTAGGTTTAGGGTTAGGGTTAGGTTTAGGGACTTTACCCATCTCACGGCATTTCAACCTGTTTCAACTGCTTTGCAAACAAAAACGATAGGGAATCAACTATTTCTCTCCTACTGTCCCTCAGTCACCAGTTAACGCTGATACTGGCGGTGTTATGCACTGCGCATTAAAATACATAGGGCGATGAAGCGTTGTCCTAGCACGAAAAAGTGAAGCGTTGTCCTAGCATGAAAAAAAAGCCCTTATTCGTGATCGCAGCACATATTTTGATTAAATTGTATTTCGTGATGGATGCACGAAAACCTCAGTGCCTCTGATCTCAGGCTCTGTTTGTATTTCAAACCTTTGTCTGTCCTTTAAGGCTATGCCTCTGTTTTAGGACTGTGTTTGTATTTTAGGCCTATGTCCGTGCTTTGGAGCTGTGCCTCTGACGTCAGGTTTTGTCTGTCTGGGTTATACAGTAATCCAACTTTGTAATAAAATACATTCTCATGTCATGCAAATTGAATACACAGTAGAACTACAACAATAACCCTACACTTCTAAAACTGAAATATAACCACCATTCCAATACAAAGGCACCACGTATAGATTAAGAAGGCAAAAAACAGAAAAAGACACCAAAACTGTGGATGGAAGCACTGAATCATGAGCTGAAAGCCTCAACCCCACATTCATGTTCACTGCTGTGTGAAATCTAAGACTGAAAGCATCAGCATCATCACTAGAGCCTTGTTTGGCTTTATTTATACAAGCAATTACATATCCCAAAACATTATCCCCATGGAAGCAAGCCAGCCAGATTATAGTGGAGCCTGGGTCCAGAGAAGCTGACAAGCCAACAACCAGCTGGACCCGTTCATCAGGGAACCAACTGTTGAAGGCCATTTCGGGGAAAAGTATGAGATCATTGAATGATGAAAAAAGAAGGGCCCGTTACTACACTTTTAGGAACTGCACTGGGAAAGTCCTCAGTAGCCTCCAGAGTTGAGCAATGGAGGTTAAAAATGGGAAGGTAAAAAAATGAAACTTGTCCGAAAATAATTTGAGTGGAGCAGACCGTGGGAGAATACAGCACCACAGATAGAAGGACAATCCGGGTCTTTTCTCACAGGGTTAAGAGACCAAAACCAGATTTCTGGTACATCCAGACAGAGGTTGGCAGGTCTAGGGAGACTCCTGGTGGACAGAACCCTCTGTTTAGGTGCATGTGTACATTGACTGGACAGATTCAGCACAAGAGCACTACACTTGCCTTGCACTGTGCGGCCAGTTTATCAGAAACATTTTCCATACTGGTCAGAGGCAGACTACTGAAGGAGGAAGAGAATCTAGCACTGATATCCCTCTGTGTGTGTGTGTGTGTGTGTGTGTGTATACGTATGTGTAAAATTATATTTACCAAGTACATTTCTACAGTGCCTGTTGTACCAGTAGGGATCTGCAGTGCTAGATTATCACTAGAAATGCATTTGTGGAAATGTGTGATTTGGGACACTGCCACAAACACAGTAGTCTTGCAGTAGGCATCAAACTTAAGATACTTATATCTGTAATTCTGTTCATTTCAATACCAAGTTAGATTGCTAGATCTAGACACGCTAGCTAATTAGCTACACTTAGTTGCCTAACAAGTGCATTATTTTTTTCTTTTCATATGTGAAATAATTTTTATGTAAACTGACTTTCTGAGTGGTTTATATTGAATGTTTTTCTATTACATTCTTATTATCAGTACTTGTGTACACTCCATTTAGTGCATTTAGGGATAGACTGTTATTGAAGTATTTTGTCAAAACATCATTAGGGCTATATTTGGTCAGTAAAGCTACGAATATAGAGATTATATTCACACACACTTGGAAGAGCCATGCACTGCTTCCGCTTTATCTCTTTTGAGTGCAACGAGCATTAGCTATGTTTTTAGTTTAGCACAAGCAGTGCTGACAGGAAAAAATGTCTCTTTCAGTACATGACGACACACACGAATGTTGACACTTCCACAAAATTATATGCACAGTCAAACAAACCACGTACTTTTCTCAGAGGAAAGGAAAAATATGAAAAAACCCACTCATTTTGTGGAGGCCAGCTAAATACTAATGGTGCTAGCTAGTAGCATAACTTTTCACAAAATAGGTTACTATTTTTAAAATGAACACATTAACTTCCCATCCCTATTTACATTCCCATATTTTTTCATTAGCCTCTAGCTATTGTTATTACCAAATATTGTTATTACCAATAAAGGTGTTTTGCATGGTGGAAAAATGGCAGAATTTGTGTCAAAACCTTATTTATTACAAGCTGTAATTTATTAAAAGAGACAAAATACCAAAATAAAGATTTTATTGAAGTGCTAAACGGTCACATGATGCGTAAGCAGACAATTCGCACGGATTCACACAAGAAGAATTGAAGTTATAATTTGACAATAATATTATAACAATAATATTAAAACCATAACTCTACATGTAAACAAATTGGGGTTTTCATGACAGACAAGCCAAAGCTGCAGTGTGACATCACTTCCTTTTTTGAAGCTCCTTCATGAGGGCATCCAGCTGTGGGTGGAAAATTACAGAACATTACAGACCTTCCTCTCGAGACCTTTTGTAACTTATTGCAACACATTTACCCACATCCGTGTTGAACATCCTGAAGTAAAGTCAGAAAGGAAGCTCACCAGGATGCTCTTCAGGATGTTGGTTCTCCGGGGTCTCAGGTAGCTGCATTCTCCTGCTTCACACAGTTTAATCTCCCCTGACATCTAACAGAAACACAGTACACAAAAAAGGACATCCACTGTATAAAAAACCTCGTTCTTTCACACACTGGCCTCTTTATGAGCTCCATCTAGCTTTCACTGCATAGGTGAAGACCTCCTGTATAGCAGTCCTCATGCCCCATTCATTCATCACTCGCTAGTTTCTAACCACTGTACCTCTGTTGTCTAGACACCTTTTGTACAGGCAACTAACCTACAAACAGATGCAGACAGAAAGTAAACACCCCCCCCCCACACACACACACACACACAGTCTTCTCTGGTGCAACACTGATCCTACAGATCATGCCGAGCTTCATTCCAATCTTAATTCACCTGCTGGGAGATTTGCATACGTAATCTAGTGCTCCACACTCAACTTCTACAGGAAAGTCTGGATTTCAGAGCCAGGTGTTGTTAGATTAGGAGTTCAACTCAATGGAACTTATGGGATTCCTCCCATAAGAGCTGAAGTGAGGAGGCTTTTCCATCCAGTTTGACATAATGCAGCCTAACTGGAGTCTGTCGGGACGTTTGTGACCACTAGGTACTAAACATGGGAGAGCTTCCTCTAGAGGCATGTTTGAGTACTACATCACAACCATTACAACCTGTAGGCCAGGGGCGTCGGACTCCAGTCCTGGAGGGCCGTGGTCAAGCACGTTTCGTTGATTTCCCTGCTCAGAAATTGTCAGGTAATTGTCAGGTGAATGTGTTTAGTGAGTTAGTGAATGTGTTTGAGGAGGAGAACCATCAAACTGTGCTGGACACCGGCCCTCCAGGACCAGGAGTTTGACACCCCTGCTGTAGGCAGATGTACTGGTGCTGTTCTTTTTCTGGCTCCTCTTGCTCAGGGTACTGAAACGGCCAGTAGTGGCCCTGCTGTGTGTGTGTGTGTGTGGTACCTCTGGTGAGCTGTAAGAGTCGATCTCTCTCTTTCCACCAGGATACCAGCCGTGCGACCAGTGCTGACAGACGGACAGCTGCACACTCAAACACAGCAGCAGAGTGGCCACCAGTAGCAGCCTGCACACCATCACTACAGACAGAGAGGAAAACATCAGATCTCCATATCGCATTTACAGTAACATACAGTCATAGTCTCTTAATAAACTGCTCACACAAAATTTAGACTTTATAAATAATACTTCAGACGTTAGGATTTACTACAGAGACTTTAAGCTTCATTAGAAAGACTTTAGATTTCGCTAAGATACTTTAGACTTTATTAGGAGACTGTAGACTTGATTAAAGAGACTTCAGGCTTTAGAAAGAAACATTAGGTTTTATTAAGAGACTTTAGACTTTACTAGGAGATTTCCATCATTATTAAAGTTATTTTAGTCTTCATTAAGAGACTTTAGACTTTATTAGAGAAGTATTGGTCTTAATTAAAGAGATTTTAGACTTAAGCTAACATTAAGCTTTGTTAAAAGGACATTCGAATTCATAAAAGACAATTTAGGCTTTATTAAGAGGCTTTAGAATTAATTAAATAACATAATAGTTTACTGAAGAGATTTTAGGCTCTATAAATAATAACAACAATAATAATAATGATTTCATTTACCGCTGTTATTTGTTATTCAGTAATTTAATATTTTACCTCAAACACAGTGTTTTGTTGCACTTGGCGTGCACTGATTTATATTCTAATATTAAAGACAAATACCTATTTAATTAAAAATAAAGTTTCAATTCCAATTTCTTTCTATTTATGCTACAGTTAAAATACCTTAAAGTGACACCCCAGCCCGACCTCTGTCTGAAGCGTCTGCAGCGTACAGTTGTTTTACCACAGACAGTCATTGTGATGGAAAAACCCACCAACTCCAAACTCAAAACTTCACACTGACTTCTATTAGAGTTGGGCTCCTATAGACCAGACACCACAGAATCAGCAGATTTAGAGGAAAACCATTTTGAAAAATCTTACCTTTTCCTTTGTTTTCACTTGTAGGTGTGTTTCTCAGGCTGGACCCTCTGAGAGATGCTCCGCAGGGTTGAGTGGTTTTACCAAAGGCCTTCAGTAGGAACCGGTGATGGAGCAGCCAAGGAAAGTCCACTGCTTCTTCTGTGGAGACCCTCATCCTCTTTCGCCTTATTTATAACCCCTCACACACACACACACACACACACACACACACACACACACATGCAGGGGTCCCCTGGGACGGGGTCTGAGTGTCTTACATCAGCTCAATTCCAATTATCATCTTCAAACACTGGCCACCCCTGAGGGACCCCACTCGAACCCTTCCCTCAATCACACAGACACACACACATACGCAGTGAATGACACGTGGAAACGTGTGGATTTCAGCAGTCGTGAGTTATTTGTGAACGTTCCAGAAAGGAAATTTTTGAAAAACATGCGTTTTTTTGAGGGGCGAGTCTCCTGCAGGGAGGACAGCAGGGTTACCCACTACACTACACCACAACATACTTATTCTCTTTATTCTAGTACTTATTCTTAGTATTATTACTGTTGTTATTTTGTTATTTTTATGTATAATACTATTGTTATATTGTAATATTGTAATTTTATTATTAATAATACTGTATGATTAATAATAAAAAACAGTATTTTGTTGTTGTTAATAATAGCAATTATGTTTTTATATTAATTATAATAATAATGACAATAATATAGTTTATTATTAACAATATTTATATTAATTACATTACAGTGATAATATAAGAATATAATCATTATTATAATAAAATGATAATGAATACATTAGCTTCGACATTGTTGCCCACAACATATATGTAAAATGTCATTTTGTGTTTTTATATTTTAAAACTTTTTTAATAACACTTATTCAGAATATTATTTCATCATTATTATTGTTATTAACATCAGTAGTCGTATTATTACTATTATTAAATCTAGAGACCAGATTAATTTTTATTATTGTACTTGCTCAGATTCCCCTTAAAATGTATGCAAGAGGCACTTCTTTATTGTTGTTATTGTCATTGTTATTAATAGTAAAGAGTTATGAGAGTAAAATGTGCCAGCAAACACTTTATTAATTTTGTTTATAGAAAGTAGGTTTGCAGTGTGAGGCCTTGTAATTAAGTGTTTGAAAATGTTCACGTATGAGTATGTTAAATGTGTCTGATGTGTGTGAGCGCCCTCTGCTGGACTGATTAGGAGACGGCACCATCACAGTCGACGCTTATTCCATTTCCTCGCTGGGACAAGGGGCGTGACCTTTGTGCCCTCTGTGAAAGTGACCTTGGTGAGGATTCAGAGCAAACACTGGTGTGTCACAGATGTGTATGTGTGCTAATACCAGCCTGGTTAATTCAGCCGTGTAAGACACTGATTGAGTTCCTGTCTCTCAGGCCTTGTTTAAACATTCCGGACGTTTCTGTTTGGACTAATCTGCTCAGGCTCCGACACTCGGCCCTGGACACAAGGTCACAGCCCACCCCCATTCGGTCCTTACGTCACAAACGCTTTTCAAAGTGTAGTTTAGAGTCGGGCGCCCTAATAAAATACTCATGACAAACCCGAAGGTGCTGAGCGCTACGTGTTGTGTTGCTGCTTGGGATGAAAACCCAAAGAATTTGTGAGAACTGGACCATCTGGTCTGATGGAACATGTTTTCTTCTACAACATGTGGGCGGCCAGATGTGTCTCTCACCTGGAGAAGAGATGGACCAGGATGCACTATGTGAAGAAGGCGAGGTGGCGGAGGCTGTGTGATGCTCTCAGTGATGATCTGCTGGGAACTCTTGGGTCCTGCGTTCATGTGGACGTTACTTTAACACGTCATGCCTTCCTAAACATCACTGCAGACCGAGTTCACCCTTCATGGAGACGCTGTTCCCTAATGGCAGTTCCTCTCTCAGCAGGATGATGAGACAAACACTGTTCAGGAATGGTTTAAGGAACATCATAAAGAGACCTCCAGATCAGATTGAGTATCTGTGGGCCGTGCTGGAGAAACTAGTCCGATCAATGCAGGTCCCACCTCACAGCTTACAGGATTCACTGCTGATGCTGAACCACAGTTCGACTTCAGAGGTCTGGCGGAGCCTAGGCCTCGATTGGTCAGAGCTGTTTTGGAGGCACGATGCAGGTGGTTTTAATGTTATGGCTGATCACGGGTTGCAACATACGGACACTGTTGCTCTCACTGAATGCCTGACTTTCCATGAAGCTGTGATTGTCCGTTAAACTGGGATCGCTGTTGACAAGAACAGGCTGCAGCTCATTTGCGAATCAGGCCTTTCCTACTGATGTGTCTTGAGCAGAAAAGGATTAACCTCTCACCACCGACTAGAGTTCGAATGATAGGCTGTTTACCCCGTGGCAGGAAAAGGCTGGACAAATCCACCCGGATTAAAGGAGAATCTCATCAGTTCTTCAAAATGTAGTGGTTAACGTAAACAGAATAGTCCAAAGCAAGTCTGGTGTTAAAGGTCAGAACAGTTCAAAATGTTGGTGAATGAAACCAGTAGTCTGACTCTAAAAACAATCTCACACAGTTACTCCATGAAATGGTTAAGTATGCACTTCCTGATGCCTACCAGAGTTTTGAGGAGACGTTGATCTAAAACTAGTCTGGTTTCCACCCCCTTCATAGCACAGAAACTGCTCTCATAAAAGTTACAAATGACGACCTCATGGCAGCGGATTCCAGTTTACTCACCATCCTCATCCTCCTCGACCTAAGTGCAGCCTTTGACACTATTTGTCACACCACCCTCCTCAATTAATTCTCCTCCACTGATATCACTCACACCCCCTTGGTTCAAATCTTCTCTCTCCTGTTGCACTCAGTTCATTCAGCTCAAATCTTTTTTCACCCCATCCTTCCCATGTTACTTCTGGTGTGCCCCAGGGCTCTGTCCTGGGGCCCCTCCTCTTCATTATTTATTCCCTTCCCCTTAGCGATATCTTCCGCAAATTTAACATCAGCTTCCACTGGTACGGGGATGACACCCAGCTCTACCTTACCAGTAAACCCACTTCCAACCTCCCACCCTCCTTTTTTCCTGACTGCTTGACTGAAATAAAAACCTGTTTGTTTTTTTCAAATTTCCTCAAATTAAACATTGACAAAAGTGAGGTTCTCCTCATTGGTACCAAATCTACACTATCCAAAACTGACAGTTTCTCTCACCTTATTGACAATTGCTCCTTTTCCCCCTCCCCACAGGTTAAGAGTCTGGGTGTCATCCTCGACAGTACACTTTCTTTCCAAACCCTTATCGATAACATTACCCGGTCTGCATTCTTCCATCTACGCAATAGAAATCATCTCCACCCCTCCCTTACTGCTCAGTCTACTGCTATTCTTGTCCATGGTCTTGCCATTTCTCACCTAGACTACTGTAACTCCTTCCTCTTTGGTCTTCCTCAAAAATCTCTCCAGAAGCTTCAGTGGATCCAGAATTCAGCTGCCCACATCATGATCAGATCCCACCACATCACTCTGATCAGATCCCACCTACAGTAGCTCTACTGGCTCCCGGTTAAGGTCCACATTGAATTGAAAATCCTTCTGTTAACCTTCAAGGGCATTCACAACCTCACCCCTCCATACCTGTCCAGCCTCCTTCATGCTGCCACGCCCTCTCGTACCCTCAGAACATCTCCCATTCACCTGTCTGTCCCCTCTACTCGTCTCACCACTATGAGGAGCTTTCAGTCGCTCTGCTCCCCGGCTTTGGAACTCATTAACCCCTGACCTCAGAAACGTCTGTTCCCTCTCACTTTTTAAATCCAAACCCAAAACCCATCTGTTCAAGCTCATTTATTGTTTTACTTTGCGTTTTTTCTGTTTTACCATCAACAACATCCATATAAACACTCAAACACAAGGAGGCTCACTGGGATTCACTAAACTGGTTATGTGTGTTGGAGATGTGAAAGCAAAGAAACCTCTTCTTTAAATCAATATGAAAACTGTATTGTCAAAGGAGACTGTACACTTTAAAGACTGTCCCAGCTTAGTCCTGGCCTAAAAACCTGATCAGTAATTAACCAAAAATGATCAGACTCAAAGACTGACTCAAAATACACAGACTGACTCAAAACAGTATTAAAATCTCAAGCACTTTTATTAGGTTTGAACAGTTTCTTGCTTAGAAAGGCCATTTGGCATTATATAATTATATATAACTTTTATAATATATATATAATTATATATACACATATATTCAAATTTTGAATAACAAAACACTAGAAAAAAAACCCCAAAAAGATGCAAATTAAAAAATAGGATTTTGAGACAATAATAAAACCGAATTTAAAATATGGGAAAAAACTAATACATTTCAAAATGGTCCCAGTAGAGTTTCATATACAACAGTCATAAAAAAAATATAAGCAAAGCAGAAGAGAGGAATGAAATATAAATAACGTTATATACAGAAGTGAGCATTCAGAACGAGGGAGGTTGTATAGAGATAAAAAAGCGGCTTAAAATGAGGGGTCACATTTACAATCAATATGACCTGAAGGAGGAGGCAGAGGGAAAATGGGAGGAGAAAACGCTTGGGAACTGAGGAAGGGACCCACTGAACAAGCAAGGGACAGGAAAGGATAGTTTACATGTTGATTACAGGACAGATAAAAGAAAAAAAAAAATGTCCTTCTTTCTCCTTTCTTGCAGACCTCATCCTGACACGAAGTTTTAAAAGACAATTCCAACCATTTCTATGAATGCCTGCGTGATATAATGGTTAAGATGTGGACAATCATGTGAAAGTCAGGGCTGTAATAGTTGTGGTGAATAAAACCAGACGCTCGCCTCCAAAAGCTCCCTCACAGATTGTTTGTCTATTAAATGGTCATGATTGCACTGCCTGATGCCTGAGATGTTGTTCTGCCAGACACTTGGAGCTTCACTGGGGGTCAACAGTGAATAAAGCGGCTAGATTTGTGTTGGAGACGTCTGGTTCAATTCACTAACCACTGGAATAAAAGTAGTGTCTCTACA
>JBBIGA010118116.1:0-10039 GCA_037576975.1 Alestes dentex | reverse complement strand
AGATAGGGCTAAGTGGAGACAGATGATTCGCTGTGGCGACCCCTGAAGGGTAAAGCCGAAAGAGAAAGAAGAAGAAGGTGAGGACAAATAACTGGATGCAATATTAACTTAGCTTGGGTTATTAATTGCAACTATAAATATATAAACAGCATATTATTAACAACCTGAAAAATTACTGTATTTCCAAAGACAATAGATGGATGATGACAGTATCAATTAAATTTGTCTATTTTTTTTTTGTTTAAAAAAAGGCTTGATCTGACAGAACCCTGGAATGGAAAAACAGTCTACCCCAATTTCAGCTCAAAAGTAAACATTGCTTGTGTTTTCAAACCACTTTCTTTCAGCAGATGGATGAAGGACACTGTATGAATTTAAATAGGCTTGTGGGCAGTGAGTGGTGTAAGAATGAAAAAAAGATCACTCTCAAAATGTAGGTCACCAACTAGCATCCCCCTTACTTGTATAAATAACATTGCAGTTGTTAATTTTTATTGTGAGGTCACAGACCCATCCAAATGTTTGCCATGTTTTGCTTTCAGCTTTTCTGTTGGATTGTAATATTATGCTTTAAAACAATTACAACATACAAAAATTAAGCAAACACAGAAAATACTCCTATAACCAAAAGCACAGGGCAGGCTTTTGCATCTTTTTAGTGGTCCAAAAGATCTTCAGCAGAAATAAATAAATAAATGGATAAATCTGGTCTGATAACCCTTCCTGAAATATTCTGTAGGCCCACAGCTATGAAATAAACAAACAAATATGAGAGACATTATGTAACACTGTATGTGTTTGTGTTTTATTGTAAAATGTCTGGAGGCCCATTCCTGTAAGAAAAAAATATTTTCTACTTCTTTTTTGGCAGCAGCATGTCAAGAGTTTGACCTTGTATCCCGAAATAACAACTTATTTACTCACAATTATGACTTACTTTGCTTAACAAATCTCTTATCTCTTAACATATTGACTTACTATATCAAAGTAATTACCTGTTATTCATTAATAACTACTTAATTTGTGAATTTTTGTAATGATATAGTATGTTAGAATAATGTAAATATTATTTCAACATTGAAATTTGTCTTAATAATTCGGACAGAAGTAATATTTGGAGAACTAAGTCATCTGGATACACTGTTGCCAGAAACAGAGTAGGGCAAAAAAACAGAGTAGGGCAAAAAAACAGAGTAGGGCAAAAAACATTGAAGATTGTTTTTCTTTTGGCTGAAAGGATTTCTATAAAAGTGATATTTATAGAAAAAGGGTTTCTGACAATATCATACAGCTTGACTTTGAATGTCATTTATTCCCAACTGTTCTGGCTTATTTGGATTTGATTACTGTTACCTGTTATGAGTATATTTTCACTTCAGAGAGCAAAACACCAAAGAGCCAGTAAACAACTTGTTTTTTATATGACTACATGCTAGCAGATTCAGGTTTGTTGTAAAGCAACCTGCAGGACAGGCTTATGAACACACATCTTGGTCATAATGGGAGGCTGTATAAAGTCTTACCACTAGAGCTGCACTACATGGACAAAATACCATATTACACTGTGATAGCCCTCTACATCCTCACATGATGAATAGTCAGAAACTCACAACACGGTAAAAAGTGAAACTGGTAATGGGTACTCATTTGTACGCTGCCTCTGTGATGCCTGTATTGCAAATGATTGACATTCGATATATAGTGCAGCGTTACTTCACTTCTCGAAAAGCATGTGATCCTGATACTGAAACAAGCCTTTGGTAGTTTGGCAAGAAAAGAGAGAGATGAGGATGATACATGATCCCTCACTGGCAAACAGCTCATGTAATAGCACCGATTTCCAGGTTTTATTGATGGCCCCTTTCAGAGTGGACTCTTTGTGTATTTGTTGCTTACCTAGAAATGCACTGAATGCACATATAGATAGAAACTGGTAGATATCTAGTGTCTAAATCCAGCAGAATATCCAAGGGCATCGTTTAGCCTATTTTAAGGGCCCTCCCTAAATGTTCTTTATTACACAGCCCCACCTCCTTCCCTACTTTGCATTGTTAGTGCATCATCATTTTTTTGGACATTCTTTATTCAGCCATGCCTTCATGTCTTAAAGGAAAGGGGAGGGGGAAAAACAAAACAATAGCTCCACTATGTGCCAGTTTTACCAATAAATGGCTATTTTTTATTAGAAACACATTTGGGCCCTTTTTTTTCTAATGTCCCTGGGGATAATATTTTGGATATACATGTTTAAATAAATTAAATAAATAAAATGCACACTCCACCCTAAAGTAAACACACATAGGTCTTTACTGTGCTCCAATTATTTTCTTTTCATTTGTTCTGAAATAATATTTCAGCAATTGCAGTTAAAAAGTTCACTCTCATGACCCCCACCTCCCAGATCCCTGAAATATCCTCTGTGGCTCAGAGGATTTTTATTGCCAGCAAAACAGTGGAACTTCAATTTTAGCTGACTGCTCATTGGTGGCAGCCTTCTTGGGGCAGCTGGTGGCATAGCAGTTAGGGAGTTGCCCCTGCAATTAGAAGGTTCTTGGTTCAAATCTCAACACTGCTAGTGTCATCACTGAGGTACCCTTGAGCAAGGTACTGACCCCACACACTGCTTCTTGGGTGCCCCTCGTTGGTGGCGCCCCCTGCTTCACTTGGTGAATGGGTTAAATGCAGATAAAGAATTTTGCATTGTTCACACTTTGTGCTGTGCTGTGGTGTGTTCACACATGACTATAAGGGGCCGCTTTACTTTATATAAGCTGAGCACTAATACACTGTTTCATTCAGCTTGGCTTGCTACCACTGAGTACATATTCATTTGCACATACAAGGACTGTTTTACTCTTAATATATGACTTTAAGGCAACCGGCTTACTTACTCTTTAAAGTTAAAACAATGAACTGTTAACACGGTACAGTTTGATATCTGACCTTTCTAAAAGAATCTAAACAATTTTTGCCAGATGCTCAAATAATTACCTTCCACAGAAGCAGCCCATGGTTATGAAAACATCTAAAGTGAAAGGCTGCTTTGTATATTTTTTATATACCAGTTTACTTTGCAAAAGTTGGGAAATTGACTGCCATACTTTTATCCAAGGCAAATTCATGTTAATAAGTTAACAATAAATGAAAGGCTAAGTTATGTTTAAGATTTCAAAGACGTTTACTAGATTTTAAGTTAATTTTGACCTCCTGGTTACTTGGAAAAAGTGAGGCAATCTGTTTCTGGTATGTTTCTATGGTAAAGTGAACACTAGAGTAGAGCTTTCATCCTAACACAAGGTTCTTTTCCCCCCAAGTCTTTGAAGTTCTCCTAATTGGACATCTTACTATTTGCATGGTCCTAGTGCCATAGATCTTCAGCACCAACTAGTCAGATCACTCGTTGTGTTTATGAAAACATTGTCTTAAAGCAGTGAGATACTTAATTCTGACATTTTGCTTTTCTCTACATGCTGCTTGGCTTTATACAGGAAGGTGAGGTGCTCGGAATAGTGGCAACTGTGCCATTTCACTTTAACCGGCATAGGAACATTATATTTTTCATTCTTGAATCAAAAAGTTTCAGCTCCAGTGGACCTCAACAGACATTGGAGTCCTTCTGCCAATGTTCATCTGTCTGGGCTAAGCAGGACTAAGAGAGCCTAAGAGCCTGTTAGCCTAAGAGAGAGCAAATGCACATTTATCTACCTGTACCTCCATTTGTTCTTAATTGTCTTTTGATAAGCAATCGCTTTTCATGTCACATGTTCAATTAGTAGACTTCCATAATAGCCTAAAGGAAGACACACAAGTTTCTCTGTCTGTCTGTCTCTCTGTCTGTCAGCCCCTATGTTTTGCCCTCTTCTTTGACTTCCCATCCTCCCTGAGTTCGTCTCAGCCAAGTGTAAGTGTTGCCAGCTGTTAGGAAACAAGAGAAATACACTTTCCTTTCCCCTCAATATTTAGCCGGATAAATGAGCCCACAATTTAATTCCTCTACTTTTTAGTGGGTATGAAATACATAAAAATACCCCAACTCATACCCAACAATAAGAAGAAATAACATGATGTGATATTTGAATGGCAACAGAAATGACAGTTATTTTATCCCTCACCACAGCTGCGGTGTCATTCTGTGGCCACTGAGTATAAGTTTTATGAGATGCAAACCTATGCATAACCAAACAGGGACCTGGAATGTGAGACTGTTGCCTGGAGCACATGTGCTAGGGTGCATGTCCAAAGTGTGGAGCCTTGATATCCTACAGATGACATTATATACACTGCAGGGCTCAACGTAACCCTTCTACATAACATTGACATAAGCATGCCATAAACATGTCACAGCAGATGTCATGTGATGTCACAAGCTGTTAGATTTGTAGTCAAGACCGCCTAAACCAAGACCAAGACACTACCAAGACCAGAGGGTATCGAGACCAAGACTAAGACCAAGACAGACTGAGTCAAGACCAAGACAAAGTTGAGAAGAGACCAAGACCAAGACCGAAAAAAAGACTCCCTTAACTTTTGTGTGCTGTTGAGGACTGACATGACGGGTACTGACTGGTCCCAAAGTCATCTGACAAAACAGCTAACACCTCCAACAACTGTCTAAAGAGTGGGAAATATGTAACTGATTTCAATTATACTTAATTTGTAGATGAAATTGTAACATCTGTCATGCCAGTTCCCCTTCTCCTCGCACGCAGGGCAGGCACATTGACACCCAGGGTAGTTAAAGTGCATCATGTCTTTTATTTTTTTTAATCGAACCGAAACAAAACAAAACAAAACAGGCATGCGTGCCAAACTCTAGAACTATAGATTTTTTTAAACTATACCCAAACCCAAAACCCACAACCAATGAACAAACACAAACATTTAACACTAACTAAACACAGCTGTACGTAATATCTAAACCCCCAGTGCACCCTGTCAACATAAAAGTCCCAATGCACAATTCCCAAACCAAAACAGAAAAAGGATGGCCTCTAGTGGCTGCCCATCATTACTGTACAGCCCAAACAGTACCCCCCACTCAAGAACACCCCACCGGGGCGCAAACAAACCCCACCAACATCCACAGGGCGGAAGAGGGGCAGGCGGCGGCAAAGGGAAACGTCCCATGTGCCCCACCCGGCCGTCTTTCCCTGGACTAGATCCTGGCTGGCGCTCCGCATGGCCAGGGAGGCCCAGGTGGGTCCCATGGGACTCTTCCCTTTGAGAGTCCCAGTTCATGCCCAGGGAGCTTCCTCTAGGGAGCCCCTCTCTGTCCTCAGGGGCCGAGCCCCTTACTGGAACCCCACACTGTCCATGGGGGCGGAGTGCCTTCCTGGGAGACCCTCTCTGTCCTTAGGGCCGGAGCCCCTTACCAGGAGCCCCTCTCTGTCCTACTAGGGAACCTCTCAATGTCTTTGGGGGCAGAGCCACCTCTGGGGAGCCCCTCCGCGGGGTGCTCATCATTGTTCTTGGGGGCGGAGCCCTTCCCTATTCCCAGGTGCAGAGCCCTCTCCCAGGAGCCCCTCACTGTCCTTGATGCCAAAGCCCCCTCCTGGGAGCCCTTCAGTGGGGAACCCCTCGCCGTCCTTGGAGCCAGTGGCAGAGCCCCCTCCGGGAAGCCCCTCCGCGGGGAGCTCATCACTGTGCTTGGCTAAAGGCTTTAGCGGCTGAGCTAATGAGCCTAGTGGCTCCTCTATCGGTCCTAGAAGGTCTATATACCTGGAGCCACCTACTGTGGGCTTTAAAGGCTCTTCTAAAGAGCCTAGGGGCTTTTCGAAAGGGCCTAGAAGGTCTATGGGCTCAGGAAAACCTGCCCTCGCCCCTGTACTAACTCCCACTACGCTACCTGTAGCTGGAAACGGACGCTGGGGGGCAGGTGTGGGAGGCTGTAGCCTTCTCTGGGGTGCAGGCACGGGCTGTTGTAGCTTGGTCTCAGCGCTAGTGAGCTTGGTCGTGGCGCTGGCGAGCGTGGTCTCAGCCGCGCTGGCAAGTGTGGTCTCAGCGGCGTTGGCGAACGCGGTCTCCGCAGTGCTGGCGAGTGCGGTCTCCACGGTGCTGGCGAGCGCGGTCTCGACGCTTGTGAGCGTGGCCTCGATGCTCTGGTGCTCAGCGGTGAGCCCCTCTCGCTCCATTTTGCTTTCTGGCGTGTGGACCTGTGCACGCCCCAACGGTACCGCCTGCACAGAGTCTCAGGGCCCTTGGATGCTGCTGTGGACGGTGCTTCATGCCATGTCTGAGGCTGGCGCATCGCCTCACGTTGAGAGTCGCTCGGGGTCCTAGTGCCCAGGTGTTTCATGAGTGAGGCACGCTGTTCCAGCTGGGGGCTCGCCTTCTGAGGCGAGCCGGGTACGAGCCGGAGTGGTGGAGCACCAGAAGAAGCATCTGGCTTCAAGGGCAGCTGGCGATCAGGTGGCCGACATGAGCAACGCGGACCCCCATGTCTCTTACCCCTCTTCTCCGTGGATCTCCCGGTGAGCCAAAGTGGGAGCTCCTCCACTTTCGAGTCGAGGACGAGAGGGTCCACGATCTGCACCGGGTCGAGGATCGGGGATCCGTCAAACCACCCGCCCCACCAGAAACCAAAGTCCACTTCCTCATCCTCCGACACCCCACAACACAAAACTGTTCGGCAGTAGAAAACCGGCTCTTCCTCACCAGCTCACCCCCAAACTGGATCCAGTCTGCCTCACTCCTTTGCAGCAGTGCACGAGTTGTGGCCCCAAGGATGAGTTCCTTCGGGGCCGGCTCTCTCTTTGCTGGCTCCTCAACCCCCTCGAGTATCCCGTATGGCTCCAGGGGCTTGTATCTCCGACTAGAGTGCCAGTTTGGTTGGTCAGTCAATCTGTCACGCCAGTTCCCCTTCTCCTCGCACGCAGGGCAGGCACACTGACACCCAGGGTAGTTAAAGTGAATCATGTCTTTTATTTTTAAATCGAACCAAAACAAAACAAAACAAAACAAAACAGGCATGTGAGCCAAACTCTAGAATGATAGATTTCTTTTAACTAAGGGAGACAGGAGTAAACCAAGGTATAGTGAGCGGTTGACTGACAAATGCAAACTAAACACAAAACCCTATAAGTACACCCAAACCCAAAATCCACAACCAATAAACAAACACAAACATTTAACACTAACTAAACACAGCTGTAAGTAATATCTAAACCCCCAGTGCACCCTGTCAACATAAAAACCCCGGTACACAATTCCCAAACTAAAACAGAAACAGGACGGCCTCTAGTGGCCGCCCATCGTTACTGTTCAGCCCTAACACATCAAATTGAAGATACACAATTATAAACATGAAATTGCATGATGTCCCATTGTAGCAGTACTAACTAAATTACACTGTATGATATCAACTTCCCTGAAATGGATTAGGCCTGTTAAGTCAACACAATGTGATATGCAGATGTTATTTAAAAGCCAATGGTCACATTTACTTAGTCAAACAACACCATTTTAAGTAAAATACTGCAATCAAACAATATAAAGACATGCGCACACGTCACATGAATCAAATGCAAACTACAAGTACTACATACCAATACAATCTGCACATCAAATTGTGCATTATTAAGAATAAGGACAAGGGACTTAAGAGACTCTGACATCTTGATGTCCGCGGTGGCATGTGATTGCAACACACTGCCAATGATATCAAGCCAGCAGGGCAAGAACGAAAGAACAAAGACATTATGGACAAATAACAGACTGATAAACTAATACAGTTAGATGAAATAAAAATAGAGAGAGAGAGAGAGAGAGAAAGAAAGAGAGAGAGAGAGAGAGAGAGTTTTGAAATGTTTTAAATGCTTTATGCGCATCTCGGGCGCATCTCGGGCGCATCTCGGACTTTTAGTTTATGAGAGATGCCCTTGACGTGACAAATGTTTAGGCACCTCAAAATCCCGGACCATTCTGAAATCCCGGCCGGACGCAATTTCCAGGTCTCAAAAAGATGACATGTCCAGGGAAAAGAGGACGTGTGGTCACCCTACCTATCTGGGCTTCATCGTCGAGAATGCTGGTGCTAGCCTAGCAATGTTATAGAGACACTCTTGAAATGCTCATCCTTCTTTACGGGTCAGCAACCACATAAATATGCCCATTAAAGTCAATGACAAACCACACCATAAAACCACACCAGCCCTTAAAGTGCTCACTGAAACGGTTTCCCAATGATAGAGGTAGCTACCTGTACTGAGCATGTATTTACACTCTTCACCAGAAAAGTTAAGTCTGCAGAGAAGCTTGCAAAATATCTGTGCCTAAATAATTTATACCGCGCATGTGAGAAGAACACGTGATAAATAACAATAATACATATACATGATCTGGTCATCTGAGGTTGGAAAGGTAGGTAAAAGAGTTTGAAGATGGGTAGACGGCCACTGGCTAGCTTACGCTTCAGGGTGTTTACGCTCCAGGTGCCTGGTGAAGGTTGAGGTAGTCCCGGCAGTCACGGTCAAGGAGACTTTGCAAAATCTGCATTTTGCTGAACCTGTGCTGCAAAAAAACTCTGTGTTCTATGAACGCAATCTTTATGACTGAAGAATTACTAGCACTACACTGTATTATGATTGGATTAGCGCCAATTTCTGAATCACAGCAAAATATATGCATGCCACTGCATTTTATGGCATGGTTATGTCAGTGTTATGTAGCAACGTAAACTTCAATTAAGTATATTAAATAGGTTCCAATAGTTTAGTTAAACAGTTCTTTAATGGCAGACTCAATTGTGAGTCCTCATTTTATTACTTAAACTGCAGTCAAATAGCCTACACATAAATATTCCTCTTTCTTCATTTTTCCTCATAGATGTTTAATATTAGATTCAGATTCAAGACAAATATACATTTCAACTGTCTGATGTCAGCTGGGTCCCAAACCACCATGAAGATACTATCGCTAGGCTTGCTTACAAGAAATGTCTCTCAACTCATGCTTTTCAAATTATCACATGCCTCAACAGCACTCATTAGAAAAACAAGCTTGGCCTGTTTAACATGGACACCACACATACAGAAGCTTTGACAAGACATGCCACTGTCAAAGAGTCAATACATGTCTCACACTTATTCTCAAAACGATATGCTCATCCAATTTTCCCATCTGTTTTCATTTCTCACCTGATCACGCCTTGTCTGAAGCAAGTCTGAAACTGCAATTGTGAAGAACTGAAAATAGGAAGTGACAGAACATAATAGAGTGCATTGTTCATCAAAGAAACATATGAATAATTTAACATTAAAAAAACTTTGCTTGTGAAAAATTGTGGCAACATAGGGCACATTAAAATAGATTAATCTGACAATGGCCTATTCAGGGCTACTATTTTGGTTTATCACCCACAATGTAATAAAGGGACAGCTACTCTGTTCCATTTGGTTTTCTTAGAGAAGCTGACAGTTGCAGTTGAAGCAGTTTAGTAATCCGACTACAGCAGGTTCGGAAGGAGCAGCATCACATTAGGATCAGAACTGTTATTTCATATGAAAGCACCTGTTAGAATTATCTGAAACGCTCATCAACACAGTCAAGGCTCTGCACTTGGCTTGATCACCCACATTATGATGTGATAACTCATCCAGACAATAATGATAATGATAATAATTATAAGAACCGGAGAGATAATCAAGATCATCAAACACAATGGGTGTTAAAATTGTTCAAAGACCTATGTACAACAAGTGTGAATATGGTAATTAATTGCAATAATGCTACGATCAACTACTCACTTTTGAAATTGAAATATTGTTTTTTTTATTGAAATATGGCTTTTAAGTATGCTAAGAATATAAAACTCTTTGCTTTGTTAATGCGTAAATTGAAGCTACATTTGTGAATTTGGTATATTTAAAAAACTATTTTTCCTAATCAATTAAATTATAAAAATTCATGGTGTTATCTTCATGATGAAATTAAATAGTTTCTGAATTAACTGTTATTCAGTATAATTGTCACACACACAAGAGCACGTGACGTCAACAGGCATCGGAAATGACTCACGTATATAAGCAGGAAGTCGGGGTTT
>JBBIGA010118114.1:0-10041 GCA_037576975.1 Alestes dentex | reverse complement strand
ATACACACACACACACACACACACACACACACACACACACACACACACACACAGCCCCCCCCCTCCCCCCATTATATCTCACTGAGTCACTCCTCCCCCTCTCTTTTTTCTCCTCTGGGAGGATGAAGGCTTTTGTAGTGCTGAGCCATCCTCTTCCTCTCTCTCTGCCTGTCTGTCACTCTGACCCATTCTTTCATCTGTGTGTGTGTGTGTGTGTGTGTGTGTGTGTGTGTGTTTCCCCTCCCGCTTTATTCTGTGGAGTCAAAGTTCCTTGAGACAGCTTCAGATTCCTCTGGTAAAAGCCTCAGGCCTCGACTCCAGAGAGAAACCAATCTACAGCAATGGAGCGTGTGTGTGTGTGTGTGTGTGTGTGTGTTACATCAAAGATAACGTTATTTCCAGGCAGGGACGTGAAGTGTTTGAATCAGAGGGTCCAGTTAATTTTCTGGCCAGTATGTTTGATCTGTGCTCCTTGATCTGAGTTCAGTAAAATGATCTGATCACAATTCAACTATACATAACTTTATGATCAGGTTCCACATTCCACATTCAACAAGACCACAATCAGAAAACTGCCCACGGGTTGCATTAAGACACACTTAAATGGTTAAAAATGCATCTGTGCCATAGTTCAGTATTATTGTGTTTACAAAGTGTGAAATATCAGCTATATATCACTGCATTTTGGCGCAGCTGGTTTAACCCTTAGAACACAAGCGACACGGATCCAGAAGCGCAACAAATGATAAATTGTTGTCATATAGCAAAGCAGCTCTATATTTGGAATTTCCCCCACTTTGTGTTGATGCTAGAGGTTTCAGACGTCATACTGAGTTTTGTTTGGTGTTCCTGTGTCATGTAGAAGCAAAGTTATTGTAATTTCTTAAAAAAATTAATAATAATAATAATAATAATAACTGCTACTGGTGTTGTAAAAATGGCACCACACTCAAATGTCCATTTGGGTCTTAGAAACAAACGGACAAACTCACAGGATCTTAAAACCTGTGGAAAACCCACAGAGGGAGGGGGCCTGGAGAACAGCTGAGCAGCGGCATGCCAAGAGCAGTAAATGGCTAGCATGTAGGATAACAAACACCGGTTCTAAACTGTTTTACTCTGATTATACAGTGGTACCTTCACTTACGAGTGTCCCAACTTACGAGTTTTTTGAGATACGAGTCGTCTCTTGGCCGACTTTTTGATTTGAGTTGAGAGCTCAAATTCGGGTTAGGAGCATTTGTGCTTGCAGTTATTTTGTAAAAGTTCGTTTATCCATCCATGTGTCCAAAGAAAGTGAGTGGAAGGACAGTGCTGAGAAGAAACAGATGATGTGTATTGAATTAATGAAAGAAATTAGAAAAACGTGACCAAGGTGTGCGTGTAGTCAATTTGGCGAAGCAATACGAGCGAAGCTCTTCTACAGTCTGCACCTTACTGAAGCAGAAGGATCGATAAAGGCTAGAATGCCAGCCAGGGGCGTTAAAATATTTTCTAAGCAGCGGACATCTATCCATGAAAAAATGGAGAAGCTGCTGATGGTGTGGTTGACGGAGAAGCAGCTCACAGGAGATCCCATAGTAGTGGATACAATACGGAGGCAGCCGAGGATTACCTTAAAATTTTTGCCGAAATTATAGCAGCCGATACATCTTTAAGTCGTCTGATCTCCAGGGCAAATGCTGTACATTATACCTGATAAAACCAGTTTATTGCAGTACATTCTATTGCATTGTGTTTTTATACAATATTCAGTATTTATAAGCACACATTTTCTTATTTAAAAACATATAACAAAAAATGCGGTGTTTTTTGGGAGGTCCAGAACGAATTGCACTTGTAAGTCAAGGCACCACTGTATTTGTTAAAATCAGATTTTACTGATGAACTCTGCAGTTTGATGGACAGGGTGGTCTGCAGGAGTTTGTGGAATCACATAGAATTCTGATGACACTGGTCTTCAGTGGTAGGTGATGGCAAATTCCCATCCACACTCCTTTAGAGGCGAAAAGATCAATGCTTAGTGGACAACAGGCCACTAATTTTTGTCCCATCCAGAAGCTCAGTGTCTCAAACTCACCGTAATCAATGATTTGGAGCATTAACTTCTAAACATACGTTTCCTGGCATCCTCAAAATATTGCATTCTCTGAACATCAGAGAGTAAATAGATCAATAATCTGCTCTGCATTCTGTCAACTTATAGTTTTAAGTCCAATCAAATTATATTTTATGGTCAACAATTAAAACACTTTGGATCATTTCTTTAAAAACAAAAGGCTATAAAAATGTAATTTAATTGAAAATCAAAATGAATTCTCTTATAAGTTTAACTTGAGCCCGGCCTGATTCCTCTGTGCACTGAAGCGGAGTTCACTCATTGAATGAGTGTATCACACACGCACACACACACACACTTGCCTTGCTCTCTGGCTCCCTCTCAATCCTGTTAGATCGGGTTCAACTCGAACATCTACTGTGACCGCCTCGCTCCACTGACCACCTCCCTGACACTTTGTTGCCTGGTGGTTTCCATGGTGACTGGTCTCATTTAAACTGTGTGTGTGTGTGTGTGAGAATGTGTGTGTCCTGGTTCTATTGAAGCTTCTGTGTTCAGCGTTGGAAGGCAGGATGAGACTCGGCCTTAAGAAGCATCAGGAAGACCTCGGTAGTTTTGAACTGGAGCTACGAGGTTATTGCAGCTAGTAAGCCTTATACTAATTGCATGGCCAAATAATCACACACTGTTTTGAGGTGTTAAGCAAACCATCATAGTTTTAGTCATGCAGTTTCAGATACTGGTGGGACAAGAGAGGTTGCAACCATCCAGGCTTTGGCCCTGTTGTCAATAGGTGGCAAGTTCAATCCATGGTGATGAACAGGGGTGCAAGAGAAAATAACTGTCCCTCCTCTCTCTCTTTCTCTGGGTTGGAAGGACAGTCTTCTGACTTTTGAGCAATGATGCAACATAAACCAGGACAGTAACGAGAATAGTGGTGCAAAATTCCCCAGAGGGATGTTTTATTCACCATAATTCGAAGGAATGGTGGTGTAAGTGGGTGAACGCAAGTCGTCTGAGTGAAGTGGGGACGAGAGAGAGAAGGAATGTCAGAGCGAGGGACATGCTCTGCTCTTTCCCGCTGGATTTCTGAGTGCCGCCTTTGTGGATGCAACCCAAGTAGGCTAGAGACAAGTACAGCCTTTGGAGGAGTGCCACTCAACCGTATGTGTTCTCAGGATTCCCCTGCTGTGCACAGTTTCAGACAAGAGTGAGGGCAGTGGAGGAAAGAGAGAAGGAGCAAAGATAGGAAAGAAAAGAGTACAAGGGAGAGAGAGTTTGTTAGGGAGTGTTAAACAAGCCTCTCTGTGTCCCCTCAGGGGGTTTTGCAGGTAATGAGATGCCCTCCCTGATTCTTGATAGACCCCTGTGCCCCTTGGGTCAGAACATGCTTACTGAGAGGAACAGGCATGCTGCCTTGACTGACCAATGGAGGATTAAAGCTGGGGTGGTTTCAGGCACTTGCTCACTGCAGTTTTGCACAGCGGTTCTTCATCCTTACACTTTCCCTCATCCACAGCACTCCTGCCAGTGGCCATTATACAGTGTGTTATATAATCTACTGTATTATATGTCTTGTCTCAGAGACGTGTTCAAGTAAAAATGTTATGTCTGTGAAATAATAACTGCAGTAAAAACTAACCTTATACTTTATTACTACAGTAGAACTTAGTACCTCCAGCAACTAGCTGCATAGCAACTGAAGACTGTTAGACAACGTTCTTCTCTTTTCAGTGCACTTTTCATCTAAATTAAAATGTCAAACCACAAATGAGATGCTATCAATCAGCAATCAATCCACATGCTGTAACCAATTAAATGAAATTAAACGTTAAAAGGTATATAGGAATTGTGCTCAGTGAATATAGTCAGTTAAAAGATGATTGCTTTCTTTTACTTCTTAAGTAGAAATAAAAGTCAAATCATTCAGAAATGCTCAGAAAAATCCAGGAGGGTCAGGGTATTTTCTGTGTGGAGTTTTCATGTTCCATGAATCTGAACATATGACTCCCTCTTTGTCTTCAAAAAGCTCCTGGAGACTTGTCTATGCAGAGATCATCTCCTCTCCTGATCTTCTTTGCATTACTCCTACCTAAAGATTTCAGCACTTAGAGCTTTCCTCATTTTCTCACACTTTCCTGAAACGTGTTTCCTCAAATTGCAAGTCACTTTGGATGAAAGCCAAATGTAATGTAATGTAATGTAATGTAATCTGTGGATTTCTGCTGGAAGCTCTGGTTTCCTCCCACAGTTGAACGACATGCACATGAGGTGAACTGGAGATTCTAACTGACAGCAGGTTCCCTGAGTATGTGTGTGTCTGCTCTGTGATGGACTGGCAACCTGTCCAAAGTGTTTTTCCACCTTTCACCCTATGAGCACTGGGACGGGCTCCAGCATCCCAACCCTGGTTAGGATGAGCTGCTCACATAATGGATGAATGAATGGATGGACTTGAAATGAAGGAAACTGACCCAGATATGAGCCAACTACGCATGTACAACAGTGGCTGGGGGCACCACTTGACTAAATAAACCGAACAGTTCTTCAGAATGACCTTCACTGCTTGGAGATGGATGATGGCAGAAGTATGACGCATTTTAAACAACCCCCACCTTCAATGGAACTTTAGCCAATCAATGAAGCACTCTCATCCTACAGCTCAATTTATTAGCCATCACATGACCTCACAGTGCATCTCCCTTGTGTTATATACAACACTTCTGCATTTGCATTGGAGTCATAGTATTGAATAGGAATTTGGATTTCTGTTTTATTTTACATTATTTACAGTAGTGTCTTTGTGACTCTGCTGTAACACAACTATTAATGCTTCAGTACTGATTTGTCTGTTTATTCGATGTAGGTATAGGTGGAAAATAAAGCAGCATTTGGTAGACACTTTAATCCATAGCGACTTAGCTATGTGGCATCACAGTAATGTAGTGTGGTGGTCTTGCCGGAGAGGGGAGTCGAACCTCTGTGGTCTACTTGGAGGGCAGTGGTTGTTTACATGAAATCTACTGTTTCTGGCATTACAGAAGTGTCTGGCCCCTCATCATCCACTTCCCCTGTGTCCTATTATCACATTCATCTACATGTGTGTACTCTTGTTCTCCTGTTCTTGCAGGGTTACCTGGTTGTTTGATTATGAAGTCATCTGTGATTGCAATGGACTATTCTGTAAATAACCGGAAATACTCTCAGTCACATCCAGCTGCCTCCAGCACTCCTCTGTTTAACACATTTAACTAGCTGCACATTCATCTGGGACCTAGTCATGTTCATCCACCATGACTACTGTAAAAACTGGACCTCACTTTGCTCTGCTTTAAAATGAGCCTTTGTCAAGGCCTGTGGCCACATCCAAGAGTTTATCAACATGGTCAACTCTGGTGTGATGTGAACTCTGGACAAGACTTGTGAGTTTTCCCTGAGGAGTGAAAAAACATTAACAAAACTTAACACTATAAATAAAGACTTTCATGTCTGACCTTAGGAGTGGACTTTTGCTGGCTGAATGTCTTGCTCACTAATTCAGTGCAACACCACTGTCTCGCAGCTCTTGAGCCTTTTAATGTTTATTTCAAAAAAACCTTTCACTCTGCTAGACAAACGTGATGTGCCTTCTGTTATAAATGAATAGTTGTATTAGAATTCATTTGCACAAAATGCACAGGCACACACTTGGTTAGATTATAGTTCAACATGGAAATTTGATCTCTACGGTGTTTGGGAAGTTACTTAAACCTAATCCCAATGTTGGTGGTGGCCACACATTTGATTTCGAAAGGAATTTAGGACAATCTCCACCTTTGCTTGCACACTTAGATGCATATGTTTGTCACAGCACTGGATTTACATAAATCTGCCCTGAGGGTTGAAACAAAAGAAGGTTGTAATGAATTCGGTGAATTGTCAGTGTGTGTTGCACACTACTCACAGGATTTCTCTGCATTCCTGCCATCCCCTTCTTCTCTGGCCAAACACTCCCAGCTCTCTAACACCACACTGATTCAGCTTTATTTTTGTTCTTGTGCTTTTAGAGCCCTTTGTTTTCGAGAGAAAGAAATCCAAAACAAAAAAAAAGAGCCGACATGCATGAATTTGAGATTATCTGGCAACCCAGTCCCAGAGGGGTACCAGTGTCAACAGTGCAATGTGAATCTGAGCCATGCTCAGCAAACAGCCTGGGAGGAGTGTATGAATATATATGTGAGTGTGTGTGTGTGTGTGTGTGTGTGTGTGTGTGTGTGTGTGTGTGTGTGTGTGTGTAGCATAATTCCACATCACATCGGCAGAGGGTTCACTACTTTTAATCCTAATCTCTCAGTGTGACCTACGACCCCAGCGAACAGCATTCAAGAGTAACCGAGAGCCTGATCGCACTCCCAGTGTTGCTTCGGCACACACACTCCAGTCCGCCAGCACTTGATATTTACCAGTGCAGAGCATTTAAATGTCATGCAAACTGCAGTTGGGTTTTATACGGTCATCGTTCACTGCAGCTGCAAAGGTTAAGTGTGGCCTCATTTTTTCAAACACACTTGAATGAAAACAGAATGATTTAACATTATATAACATTCACACACAAACACACACACACACACACACACACACACAGGCAGTCCTGTGGACACCGGACAAGGTTTTTAAAGGCTGTTTCCAGTTTCTCTGCTGTTTTATTATTATGTCGTGCTAATTAGCCGTGGCACCGCTTTGTTTAGTCCAAATGTTCCCCTGTTATTTGAGTTCCTGCCTGGGGGCAAAGTCTGTTCCTGTCAGACAACATGCTCTCTGAAATCTGAAGTACATATTTAGACTTCACCTAAAGTTAAACCCACACTGTTGCCTGCAATTGCCAGTGTCTCTAAACTGAGTCAGTCTCTGGTCCAGCGCTCCACTGCCGGTGAGCTTACGTTTAACTTGATAAACGTTAACCACAGAAGAGTGTGGTGTCATGCAAGCAGTGCATTTTTCAGTTAATTGAATGTCTTTTCTCTATTTGAATATTTTAGTCGTTTAACATTACCAAATATTTTGTAGCACCACGGTTTATTTAGGGGTTCCAAATATACCGAAGAGCCACAACATTAAAACCACTCACATGTGAGGTGAATAAAATTATCTCGTCACAGTGGCACTTCTCGAGGGCTGAGATATCTTAGATAGCCATCCAAACCCGCAGAAGAGCTGTTGTAGCACAGACTGCTGAAAAAGCTCGTGTTGGCTCTGATGGAAAAGGTCAGGGCACACAGTGCATCTCAGCTTTCTGTTTATGGGGCTGCAGACTGGTCAGAGTGCCCATGCTGACCCCTGTCCACTGTACACAAGGGGTAAATCAGAATCAGAAAACTTTATTTATTCCGGAGGAAATTGTTTATGTGGTGACTGCCACATCACACAGACACAGAGCAACACAAGACACCAGGATAATGCAAAATAAAAAGTAAGATAAAGTGCTATAATAAAATAAATAAATAAGTCTAATATAAGTCTAGACAGAATCTTATAAAAAATCCAAATAAAAATAAAATACAATCTGAATCAAGAATAAAAATCAGTGGAAAGAAAAACAACCATAATATGAATATGAGTAGTAATATTGCACATACAGTAGTAATATTGCACGTGGATATTACAGTAATTAAGTGATTTAGCGCCATATGGAGGACAATATTGCACATAATATTTGGTACCTGGTAAGAACATTGCATAGTATTGCACATAGACTGTTGCACATCACTGCAAAAATAATGCACATAAATGAGCATCAGAGCTAGACCATGGAGCAATGGAAGTAGGTGGCCTGGCTTTGATGAATTGGATTTTCTTTTACATCATGTGGACACCCGTGTCTGTGTGCCTTGCTTACGTGGGGAAGAGATGGACCCGGATGCACTATGGGAAGAAGGCGAGGTGGTGGAGGCAGTGTGACGCTCTCGGCAATGTTCTGCTGGGAAACCTTGAGGTCTGCATTCATGTGGATGTTACTTTGATACTGTAGACCAAGAGTGTGAAACTGGAGGGTCCAGCACATTCACTAAACCTGGCAATTAACTGGCGAGGTGAGCCAAGTGTTTCTTGCAGGGAAATCACCAAAACGTGCTGGACCACGACCCTCCAGGACTGGAGTTCGACACCCCAGCTGTAGACCAAGTTCCCCCCTTCATGGAGACGGTGTTCGCTGATGGCAATTCCTATTTCATCAGGATGATCCCGCCACACTGCAAACACTGTTTAGGAACCGTTTGAGGAACATCACAAAGAGTCATCGACATGGCTTCTAAATTCCCAGATATGATTTGATCAAGCATCTGTGGGATGTGCTGGACAAACTAGCCAGATACCTCAGCACACCTTCAGAGGTCTTGTGAAGACCAGGCCTCAACAGGTCAGAGTTGTTTTGGGAGACCTACATGATATTAAGCAAATACTTGTTGGTGTTATTAAAAGGCAAAAAGAAAAGAATTAACTGTCTTAAATCTGCCTGCCATCAATTCTTCCTCTATTTCCTGCTTCATACTTGTTCTGTCAACCACTGTTGCACATGGTTGGATTGGTTGAAAGTGTAATTATTTTTGTTATGTAAATGTTTTTTTTTTACTTTCCCACCTTTTCTACATAAGTCTTCCAGGTCCAGATGTGATCCTGTAACAGGAAGACATGTCTGTGGACAACTAAACGGACCCCCAAATTCCTGTAGACCATCATCTTTTAAACTCCAGACATGAGTTGTTTAGCTCAAGGTGCAGATCAGCCAGCTCAATGAAGCCTGCTGATCTGAAACTTCACATCAATTCCAACGTTCTCTGCTCTAGAAGCAGGGGAAGAAGACGACAAGCAAAAAAAAACTTTTCGAGCAGTAGAGGTGATGGAGTTGTCATGTTTCTTTAAGCCAGTTTGTCTCAAAGATGCAGACACTGCTAAAAAAAAAAAAAGTCGCAAACTGCATGGGGAGCCAAGCTTTCCTCCCGAAGGTGTTTTCAGAAGCCGATGCAGGAGTTTGAACGTTACAGCTGTGATTCCTCAGTCTTGAAATAAACAAATTCCACACAGCTTGTAGAAAAGCCAACTAGTTCTGGCTGAAAATGCACACAGTGTTGCAAGCCATCACTTTTGACCTCAATCTTAAATTTGCCTCACTGTTCCCACTCACAGTGGAGTCCCAGCGCACCCAGACTGGGACACAATCCCTAGTTTAAGAGCCCTTTATTCAGAGGAAAAATATACATTATCCTATGATCACTGGTTCTGATCAAACAGGGTTCCCACTCAGCTGGAGACTGGAGGCTGAATGGCGCAAGACTTAGAATCAGCATCCATTTTCACAAGCAGCCCTTCAATTCATTCGCCCGAAGGAGCTCACAGTGGTTTCCATTACTCTGCTCTCCCACCGAAGCACCAAAATCTCTTCAGCAACACCTGCCTCTGCGTTGCACCAGGCAGATCAATAAAGCCACATGTCTATGAATCCAAATAAAAAGTGCCTGATTTTGCAAAAGTCTTTGTACTGTAGCCTGGAGCTGCAGCCACATGCTTGATTCGCGCTAACTCTCGAAGGAAAAAGGAGAGATTTAAGAGAAGCTGCCACAGGCCTTAGAAATAGTACTGAGAGTGTTGGCTCCCACACACGCTCATCCAGTTACACAGTCTGTGACAGAGGGGCAATCAGAGAGCGGTAAACAGTTATTACAGCCTGGGAACGAGTCCTTCATTCACTGTCTCTGAAACTACTGGCACAAATCCTCACTGTCGCACTCCGTCTTCTGCTGTCGGGAGGTTTCTTCGCTTCAGGCTGGTTGTCAGTAGTAAAAAACACAAGAATTCCAAGAAAACAACTGTCATTTAGTTGTCGTTAACTGGAATCAGAGGAACATCTAGGACATTTTCTCAGATACATTGTAAAGGGGACATATTATGCAAAACTCACTTTTTGCATCCTTTTGTATTTCCATTTGGGTCTCTACTGCTCCTATAAA
>JBBIGA010118113.1:0-10042 GCA_037576975.1 Alestes dentex | reverse complement strand
ATGTTCCAGCAGCTGTGATCTTGACAGAAGACCCCAGTAAGAAAAGGAGCTGGTTAAGGTGAGACATGCTTGTACCCAAGGAGGAGAATCCAGGTTCACTATAGGTCTGAACTCACCTCCTGCACTCTTCCTTCCCACAGGCCTCCACAGGGAAGAACCTTTTTTATTCAAGCGTGACTGTGTCCCAGTGCACAAAACAAGCTCCATAAAGACATGGCTGGATGAGATCAGTGTGGAGGAGCTTGACTGGCCGCACAGAACCCTGACCTCTATCCCATCCAGCACCTTTGGGATGAACTGGAACGGAGATTGTGAGCCAATCAGTGTGGAAGCTGTTATAGCTGCAAAGAGAGGACCAATTCCATATTAAAGTCTATGTACTTGAACGCAACGTCATCAAAGTCACTGTTGGTCAGGTGTCCCAATATTTTTGTCCATATAGTGTATATGAGCTATAAAGGTGCAGTAACAGAGGCAACTTAGTTTAATTCTGAAGGATAAAGAGAGGGTGGAAATCATTTAGAAATGAATTAAGACTGGCATAAAGTGGACCTCAGGGAAGATAATTAAACAGGAAAAATGTAAGGTATGGTCCCTTTAATGCCATTTTGGACACAAATTAAATTTGCAACGTAACATTTACATGACTGCTGTTGCTATTAGAGGAAACTGATTATATAATTGCTATAAAAGCATAAACAAGGCCTGCTTGCGTGACCGGTTGCCAGATGTTATTGTCATATTTCGTCCATCATTAACTGTTACAGAGCAAACAAGTCCAGGTGTTTCCTGTTGATGAAGCTCACAGGTCTGATGGGAATACACTGAGGTTCAGCCTTCAGAGGCTTTTCCTGAATCTGCATCACTTCTGATGCTGGATTAGTAGTGATACCTCATCTCAGAGTTTAGCTGAGAATCATCTGCATACCCCGAAACATCTACAGACACTGAGAAATATCCGCAAAACTTCACCACAGGTAGGTGGGATACACTCGGGTGCAAAATTATTGGCACCCCTGATCAAATGGCACTGGCGTTCTGAGTGTAAATATGTCCACACCCTCAACAGAGACACTCCTGCACATTTAAAAACACACTCACTGTTTATTAAGTGTGGGGAAAATAGGACATAGATTTTAGTGAGTTCTCTGTGTGAACTTATTTACCTAGAACATCATCATAACTTCCGCAGTTGCTTTCTATCGTAACAAAAAAAAAAAACGATAGTAACAAAATGGTAACTATAGTAACTGTAGTAACAAAATGGTATTTATGGGATCTATAGTAACAAAAAGATAACTAAAGTAATTTTAGTCACAAAATGGTACGCATGTTAACTACAGTAACAAAAAGAGCTTTGGGGAAAAAAGCTGCAGTTAATTCATGCTTTCATTCATCGATTAAATTCAAATGTATTTGTTTCACGGTACCTGTTCATGAAACTTTACAAAGAAGTTTAATCACAATTGGTAATAATAGATTAAGGAGGAGTGAGTCATGGCACAGACCTGCTAGTTTGACCCTCAGACAACAGAATACAGCTATACTTGGTGAATACAGAGAAAGAATTTCACACTGTTCACACTGTGTGCTGTTGTGTGTTCACATATGACAAATGGACACTTGTAATGCCTTGAAATGACCATTTGAACAGATATTTACTAACTGAGGATACTCAGTGGTTATTGGAATATTTCCAATTATCTCCAGTTCACTTCATATCTGGAAAGCAAACCAACAGCAACAGGAAAAGAGTGAATCATCTGAATACAGAACTTTTCTGTATGTCTACAAGTAGATTATTTTGAACTAGCCCTCTTTTTCTCTGTCTGTGGTGCCGAGGAGAATGTAGATGGAACCCAGAGCCTGGTGCATAGAAGATAGTACCTCATTCTCAGCACTGCTCCTTGGCAAAGCTCCTAAGTGCATATTTAACAGAGAAACTGTGAAATGTTTACACGGTTTAGTATTATATTGTTAGTTATAACAGCAGACTGCAGAGAAATCTTTTTCACTAGTATACTGACTTACTCTGTACTTCTCTGGCACATTATTTAACCGCCTGAAGCGCAACAAACAGTTAATTTGTCCTTATCTAACCCCTTATGTGGAAGTTCCCCCAGTTTGTGTTGATGCTCGAGGTGTCAGACGTCATGCTGAGCTTTGTCTGGCATTCCTATGTCACTTAGAACCAAAGTTATTGTAATTTACAATAATAATAATAATAATAATAATCATAATAATAATAATAATAATAATAATAATAATAATAATAATAATAATAACCACTACTGGGGTTTTAAAAATGGTGTCACACACAAATACCCATAAAGAACCAAAATGCCCCCCAAAAAAACACAAGATCTTTGAACCCAGGATAGGCTCTGCCCACAAGTGGGTGGGGAAGACCCCCAGAGGGAGGGGGTCTGGAGAGCGGCCAAGCGAAAGAGCAGCAAGCGGCGTGCATGTAGGACAGCAAACACCAGTTTTGGACTGATTTACACCGTTTATATTTTATGAAATCAGATTTTACTAATACACTCTGAGTTCTAAGGGTTAAAGAGAACATATTCGCTTTAGAGGTCCCCTCAGCAGCTAAATAAACAAAACATTAGAGTGAGAAAAAAAGAAAAAAGATTACATATGTCCCCACGTAGTGCGAAGTCGATGCTAATTCCTTTGTCATTCCTACAGTGAACAGATGATGGCGCTACTCAGTCAGATCCTCACTGTCCTGCTGCTGCTGTTGGAGCTTCACCTGGCTGGTGGATCTGAGGCTGGAGGCCCTCAGACTCTCAACTGCCCCCCACCCGCTTGGGTTCCGTGCACTCCCGGACACAACGGCCTCCCTGGCAGAGACGGGAGAGACGGAGCAGCCGGACCCAAAGGACAGAAGGGAGAGGCGGGTACGTGGGGTTAAAGAGAGAGTCTTTAATGAAACAGAGAGCAGCGGGAGAGTGATCAGTGTGCTCTGATTCCAGGGCTGAGTGTGCAGGGACCTCCGGGTAAAGCAGGACCCCATGGTCCAGCAGGTCTGCCTGGATCTAAAGGGATGAAGGGAGATCCAGGTCCCGCAGGTAAGCAGTTACAATAACAATCCAGTGAGGTGTAGGGGGGTGTAGATAGATAGATAGATAGATAGATAGATAGATAGATAGATAGATAGATAGATACTTTATTCATCCCAAAGGGAAATTAACAGTTTCCAGCAGTATATACAAAAGTAAGAAGTAGATTAACTAAAATAAAAAGTCTTGAAAGCGACATGTACACACACAGACAGATGCGCACCTTATAGACAGTTATAGGTGATAATTTGAAGGTAATGCTTGTGCAGTAAAACTTGGAGGGTAATGCTTTTGTAGTAATACTTGGAGGGTAATGCTTGTGTGAGTTAAATTGACAGTCCGGTAATACTTGTGCGGTGTGAATTGGCAGTCAGGTCTGGACAATCTATACATATTCCCCTTTTATTGTTACCGGCTCAGTGTGAGGTTTGGGCCGCCTGAAATCCACCACCATCTCCTTTATCTTAGTTGTGTTCAGGTGCCGTTGGTTGGAGTCACACCATGATACAAAGTCTTGGATTAGCTTCCTGTACTCTTCCTCCTGTCCAATCCTTATACAACCAACAAAAGCAGTGTCATCCGCAAACTTCTGCACGTGGCAGTACTCGGAGTTTTATTGGATGTCTGCAGTGTACAGGGTGAACAGGACTGGAGGGAGTTCTGTCCCCTGCGGCACTCCTGTGCTGCTGATCACAGTGTCTGACCTACAGTTCCCCAGTCGTACGTACTGAGGCCTTTCAGTCAGGTAGTTTGTTAACCAGCCCACCAGGTGAAAGTGAAAGTGACCATTCTGTCATACGTGAACACACCACAGCACACAGTGTGAACAGCACGACTTCCTGATCGCAGGGCGAACGCCCTAACCACTAGGCTACCGGCTGCTCTCATCTCTGTCAGTTTGTCTCTGAGCAGCATAGGCTGGATGGAGAAGTCCAAGAATGTTATTCTCACTGCACCATTGCCCTTATCCAGGTGAGTGTGAGCTCGGTGTAGTAGATAGATAAGAGCATCATCTACTCTTACCTTCTCTTGGTATGCAAACTGCAGAGGGTCCAGGGTGTGGTGGACCTGTGGCCGTAGGTGGTGAAGCAGCAGCCACTTCATGGTCTTCACCAGGTGTGACGTCAGGGTGACTGGCCTGTAGTCATTCAGGTCTTGTGGATGCGTTTTCTTTGGGACTGGGATAATGCAGGATGTTTTCCACAGCTAGGGGACCCTCCCACATTCCAAGCTCTGGTTGAAGATGTGCTGGAGAGGATTTCCCAGCTCCATCGCACAGGCCTTCAGCAGCCATGGGGATACTTCATCTGGGCCTGCTGCTTTGCTGGGACGAAGCCTCCTCAGTACACCACTCACCTGTGCTGCTGTGATTATTGGTGGTGGGAAGCTGTTCTCGGTGGCAGAATCAGTTGGTGTGGGGATGGAGATAGCAGAAGGATGGGAGGGGGGTGTAGTGCTCTGGGATGTGAGCAGTTTAGAGTGGTCGAAACTGTTGAAGAAGTCATTCAGCAGGTTCGCTCTCACCACACCTCCCTCAAGGGTGGTCCCCTGCTTTGAGCTGCAGCTGGTGATGGTCTTCATTCTGTCCCATACCTCCTTCATGCTGTTGGTCTTCAGCTTCTGCTCTATCTTCCTCCTGTACCTCTCCTTTGCCTCTCTGATCTGGACTTTGAGATCCTTCTGCACACGCTTGAGCTCCTGTTGATCACCATCTTTGAAGGCCCTCTTCTTCTTATTCAGGAGGCCCTTGATGTCGCTTGTGATCCAGGGCTTGTTTTTGGCAAAGCAGCGCACATTTCTTACTGGAACAGCAACATCCATGCAAAAATTGACGTAGGCAGTAGTGCAGTCAGTCGCCTTTTCGATGTCCTCAAAGTACATTACGTCCCAGTCTGTCATTCCAAAGCGTTCTCTTAGAACCTGCTCTGCCTCGTGAGTCCACCTCCTGAATGAACGTGTGGTCATGGGGAGACGTCTCACTCTCGGCTTGTAGTGAGGCAGAAGCAGAACGAGGTTATGATCTGCTTTCCCCAGCCCTGGCAGCGGGGTGGCGCTGTATACATTCTTTACATTAGTATACAGTAGGTCAACAGTCCTACTTCTCCTGGTGTAACAGTCCACATACTGAGTGAAGGCAGGTAGTGTTTTGTCCAAAGTCCCGTGATTGAAATCGCCAGTTACTAACACAAGCGCATCCGAATACTGTGTTTGTAATTTCGCCATGGTGGAGTGGATGATGTAACCCGCTACTTCCCCATCGGCACGCAGGGGGATGTAAACAATTACAACAATGGTGTGTCCAAACTCCCTTGACAGATAGTAGGGACGCAGACTTACAGCCAGGAGTTTAGTGTCTCTGCAGCAGATGGAGATCTTAATTTTCACATGCCCGGGGTTACACCACCTTGTGTTCACGTATGCGGCGAGTCCTCCTCCTTTCCGCTTCCCGCAGGCCTTTGTGTCTCTGTCCACATTAGCATCCGGGATGCTAGCGGTTAGCCACGTCTCACAGAAACACAACACACTGCACTCCTTGTAGATCTTTTCCCTTTCACCAGCGCAGCCAGTTCATCACTCTTGTTTGGTAGAGAATTTACATTCCCCAAAATCACTCAAGGCACAGCAGGTTTGTAACACCACTTCCTAGCTAGCTGCTTAGCTTTTAGCTTAGCTCCGGCTCTGCAGCCATGGTACAGTCTGCGAACCTCGTCAGGCAGTTTTGGAACTGTGCCAGCACGGGATATTCTCAAGGCTAGTTCCTTACTCGAATAAATGAGTCTTGGTGTATTAGGATCTCTACCCATAGGATATATCAGTGAAAGAAAAAACGAAAATACAAGAAAAAACAGAAAAACATACACACACAGAGCTGCTGGAAGGGCTGCCATTCGAGGTGGCGCTGGAAGTAGTGTAGTATTGATAAACTGAGAGAGAATTACATCTTGGTGAAAAAAATGAGGATGATGGTGTTGGTGATGCAGCGTAGACTTCATTCTCACTCAGCTTCATTGTTCGATAGCTGTGCGGAGACCTGGTTCAGGACATTGTACGACTTACTGTGAGCTGTGAAAATGAACTAAACTTTACTGTGTAGCTGCATGAATTTTCTCAGTTTAACTTATAACTTCCACATGAAAGTTATAACAAAGGCTCATAAAAAAAATCACTCAATCAGTTGTAACTAATCACCTTTTCCATTGCACACCATGCTAACTGGCTTCCATCTGTGATCAGCTGTAATTGTTTTAATTAGTTCAGCATTAAAACAGCTACTCCTGGAGCATTCCAGTACTGAGTAGTGCAACTGAAAGCAAACAGATACAGAAATGTATGGCATTTATGGACATTGCATGTGTGACAACAGTATCACAAGTACTCTATAAATGTGGCTTTTATGGGAAGGTTGCAAGAAAAAAAAACACCCCTCAAGAAAGTCTACATTAAGTGTCAGCTGAGCTATGCCAAAACACACCTTGAAGATTCTGAGGCCAAGTGGAAAAAGTGTTGTGGTCAGATGAGACCAAAATTGAACAATTTGGTCTCAACACCAAACAGTACATCTGGCAGAAAGCCAATACAGAGAATACCATCCAAAAACGTCATACTTTCAGTAAAGCATGGTGGTGGCAGCATCTTGTTGTGGTGATGTATATGTTCAGTGTTCTAATTAGTTGTCCTATGTTCAAAAAAGCAGTGTAGGCTAAAATAATTCTGCATAAATATGTGTGGGACTAATATGTAAACGTTGGTGAAGCTGGTGGCCTGGTGGTTAGGGAGTTGCCCTTGCAATCAGAAAGTCATGGGTTTGAATCCAAGGACTACCAGTGGCACCACTGAGGCACCCTTGAGCATGGAAGTGTCCCTACACACGGCTCTACGGGCGCCACACAGTGGTTGCCTACTGCTTCACCTGGATAAAAGCAGGGAAAGAATTTCACATTATTCACACTGTGTGCTGTGCTGTCGTGTGGTCACACGTATCTATAAGGGGCCACTTTACCTAAATGTGTTCTGTGATGTCACAAGAACCAATACATTCAAAACGGGCTGCATAGACCCATGTGGGTGGAGGAGCGAGCGCATTGTGAGATTTTAACAATATTTACATGGTAAATCTCTTTTCTTTAAAAGTAATAATGATACGGGCCCTTTAAATGTGTGTTTTGTGATGTTTGTCATTCCAGTGGCTGATGCCAGTGTGATTTCATCTCTGCAGTCACAGATCAAGAGCCTCACAGCCAAAATCTCCAGTGTGGAGAAAGGTAAGATGTTTTTTGAGGCACAGATATGATGAGTGTTGTTCTCTTGCATTGCGAATGATGCAGTTCACTTTCTTTCAAAGCCATGAGCTTTCTCAATAAAAGAAGAGTTGGAGAGAAGTTCTACGTGACGGATGGTGTCACAGGAAGCTTCAGAGAAGTGTTGAAGTTCTGCAGTGATGCCGGAGGAGCAGTGGTCCTACCAAGAAATGAGAAACAGAACCAGGCATTAGCTCAGCTAGTTGCTCCTTATGAACAGTCTGCGTACATTGGGGCTACAGACCAGCAGGTAGAGGGTCACTTCGTAGACGCTGAAGGAAAGGCGTTGGTGTTTGAGAAATGGGGGCGTGGTCAGCCAGATAACTTTAAGGGTGAGCAGGACTGCACCATTGTAACCAAGTCGGGGAACTGGGATGACAGCAACTGCACTGTGGTTCGTCTTATTGTGTGCGAAATATGAGACATCATTATCTAACCCTGACCCTCCAGGAACCATTACTTTACAGTGAAACCTCAAAATTCAAATATGGTTAAGATGTAAACAGAGAGGTTCGGGGTGGGTCCGTTGTGAAAGGGGAATTCCCCTTTCAGCACTGATATACTTTAATTATAATCAAAATGTCTAACCTAACTGTATAATCTTACATTATAATCTTAGCAACAGTATTTAGTTTGAAAACATGGATGAATTATAGTGTGTATGCTTCTGTGCCCCCCATCACACACACACACACACACACACACACCTACACTGTCATGATGGGTAATGATGTATGAATACTGTGCACTGATCTTGAACACTGCTACTGTCTGCTACTGTCGATTCCTGAAACAGCAATAAAAGTCAGCCTTATTCATGCTTCACAGTGTGGTGTGTCCTCGCTAAACACAGCATCTTCTGGGGGTTGGGGTATAGGAGTGTGTTAGCGTGTGTGGATGTCCACAAGAGTCTAAAAAGATACACTGTATGCAGTTTAAGAACAACATTTGTAGTAATAATAATAAAAATAATAATATGCTGTTGTTGTATTTATTTATTACCTTTATCTAGGTCATACTGATGTAGCTACTGCAGCTCGAAGACAACATCAGAAATCAACTAAATTTAAGAAACCTGATTGAGTGTTTTACCATCATATAAACATCCAGAGGCTCGTGGAGCTTCACTGGGAGTCACCACCGCCACATGGCAGCTGATGATATTAGTTGTTAGCATGCACAACATAACTGTGTCAGAACATAATTGCTGTTTAAGGAGGAAAGGAAAATTCTGGAAGCTGGAAGCCACCTTAGGCCTCGTCAACTTTACACCAAGAGGGTGCAGTTAATGAGCCTGAACTTCGACCTGATCTTATCTTCACCCAAACAGTAAGAACTGGAAGGTGAGAATGCTTCATTAATGTTTTTTTTTTTTATGTTTTAATGTTTTATTCAATTATTTTTTTTATGTTATAGATTTGTCTTATAATTTATAATATTGTGCAATCATATTATTTCTCAAAGTCGGTTTAGTTAGCTATTGTTAGCAATCAGCCCTTGTACCTTTGTCCTCGTGGGTGCTTTACAAAACCGGTCGTTGAAAAAACTCAGGTCTCGTCTCATGGCTCCGTGAACCAATGAAAAATCATTTTAGTGTGTAAAGCGTATTTGTAGAATGCTTTTTTTTAGCCTAGCACAATTAGCGTCTGTTGTACACCGACCTGGATGCTCTGGACACCAAAAAACAATTCGATCATCCTTTCTAGGGATACACATTTATATGGTGAATGTAAGCTGTGTCTCAGCATTTCCTTCTTTCAAGTTAATTAATTCATTAATCAACTAAAGGGCCATTATTCTGGATAACAACATTTTCTTCACTTTTTTTTCCATGAACTAATAGAGAGCTTGGTGTTATGTACCATCATTACTAAAGACCAAACATAACCAAATACTGAGCCACAAAATACAACTTGTTTTGAATTCATTGATTTTGTGATGTCACAAAAGCCAACACCTATGGTGTATTCTGGGTAAAGCAGTTTAGCTCAGTCCTTTCTTGCTGAAAGTCACTGTACTATTATTACTGATTTTGGTGTAGCATTTTTGCTTTTTGAGTGGGACAAAATACTGGGTTAGTTTACATATATCAGTCTTAAAGGCACAGTAACAGATTAATTCTGAGGGGTAAAGAAATTGGACAGTAGTGTAGAAATTAATGAATATTGTTTTTGGGTAATAAATGCTCACAAGTGTTATTAGTGGAGATCCAGAGGAGGGGGGATGAATTTCTGTTCTGCTATTAAGACCGAAATGTGTTGTCAGTGCTAGCATTCTTTCATTTGTTGATGACTGAAAAAGTCCTTATTATAATTTAATCTACATAAATAATAAAAGGAAAAATAAAAATAAATGAGCCCTTCGGTGGGCTGGCACCCCACCCAGGATGAGTCCCTGCCTAAGACCCTAGTAAGGAATAAGCGGTTACAGAACATGAATGAATGAAGGAATTCAATTTTCTGCATGCTGGGTTTTCATTGGCTGCCACTGTTCGGACATGGGTGGAGCCCAGTTCTGTATTGGAGTTTTCTTGTGAACCAGCCCATGGAACCAGCCTGTCATTCCTACAGTGAACAGATGATGGCGCTGTTCAGTCAGATCCTCACTGTCCTGCTGCTGCTGCAGTTGGAGCTTCACCTGGCTGGTGGATCTGAGGCTGGAGGCCCTCAGACTCTC
>JBBIGA010118112.1:0-5000 GCA_037576975.1 Alestes dentex | reverse complement strand
CCTGAAAGACCCACATAAGGACAAATCTGCAACTGTGCTATCAGAGGTTTAGTCACTCAGGATCTCAGACTGCTTTGTGCAACTTTAACAAAAGAATAAAACCACCTCAGTATCTCTCAGAATCTCTACCCTTCACAACAAGGGTAAAGTCTAAATAAATGACCTGATTCTGTTTCCGCAGGATCTCCTCACTGGTGGACTCAAAGTGAATTCCACTTCATCAGATCATGATTTCCACTGAGCTTTCAGGAAACAAACCCTGTGCCGGGTGCTTACTGGTGTCTGGCCTCACAGAGACTCCTTTAAAACAGGTGTGATGTCATACATCATACACATCTGTCTACTCCTGTTTTGCATAATTCAAACTTGTATTGTGTTTTCGCATAACACAGTGCATTTCATCATTACACTCAAATACTTAAAACTGGTCAGGGTGTGTCAAGCAGTTGGTAATTAAGTATGTAGTAAAAGCGTGTTTACACATCCCTTAATATTGTTGTCAACTGGGCTCAGAATGTTTTGCAAATATTTCTCGACATTCAAATAATTATTTTCCCATAATTTATGGTCAGCAATGTACTCATGCATTTGACAGCCATCAACTACATGGTCTACATCAACCTCGGAGAGACTGCATAGATGTATCACAAACAACACAAACACTGAGCACTGATGTGTTGACAGTAGGTTAGAACACATGAGTCCACACAGACAGAGTTATGGTACAGGAAAACTACAAAAAAAAAAAAAAAAGTCATCAGAGGCGGGGTGGTCAACCATCGGAGTCTGTAAAACTCAGGCCTGGCTGGGATTCTTGAGACTGGGTCAAAATAACAAAAGTTACGGATCGATTTTATAATGATGAACTCACACTCATACTGGGAGAAGTTTAACATACATTGGTTATAGTTATAGTTTTGTATATTCATCCACAGGTTGGGTTTTAAGGATACTGTTGAAAAAGTATGTTTATTCAGGTTAAAGCACTTTAAGTATATTTTTCTAGCTAATCTTCAGAACATGCAAATGATTTTTATAAGATGTGCTCCAAAAGGAAAGCAGTAACTGTTCATTTGTTCAGTTCTGTTCATGCAATTAAAATATTTGATGTCCACATCAGTCCACGTTTATTTGTAGTGGAATAAGCCACCGTGAATCTACACAAATAGGCTTACTGTTTTGCAATCGGTTTCTATTTGGAAAACAAATGCGGCTTCACTGTACCGTGATATATGTTAAACCCACAAGAAATTTTAATTATACCATTCTATGCATTTTTGCACAAACCACCCACTGCTATACTGAACAGTCCTTTAATGGGTTGTGGAGATCCACAGAACAGAGGAGCTCTGAATGAAGCTGTTCTAGCATCAGTACCAGAAGGTTTTAGGCAGGGTGAGCATTGTTGGCTTAGGAGTGGATGGAAATTTTTATTTCTGTCTATCTCTCTCTCATGGTCTCAAGCTCAGTCATGCTTTTGGTATGAGAAATATTTCTGTCAATAGCGCTTAACTATGCTGGATTATTTGTGACTGTGCACCTGTTACAAAAAAAAAAAAAAACTACATCAGAAAACTGGACTGTGGCTTAAGAGGTCACTGGAGTCAGTTGTACCTGGCGGCTACTGTCCTGGTGCCCTTGAGCAAATGAAGTGATTAGTACAGAGCTGCAGCCTGGTCTGAAATTAATAAAGAAAACAGGATTTGATACCAAATTTGACTCATCATAAAATCTCAAGTTTCTCCAACCGTGTGCCTGCCTTGCCACATTCAACACCAGTGACTGATGATTTGGTGAAACTAACTCAATTCAAAAAGGGTAAAAGGTAAAAGGGGCATTTGGCTGACGCTCTTATCCAGAGCAACTTACAGTCTTACAGTCATTAGTTACAGGGACAGTCTTACAGTCATTAGTTGCAGGCACAGTCATTAGTTACAGGGACGGTCTTACAGTCATTAGATTCAGGGACGGTCTTACAGTCATTAGTTACAGGGACGGTCTTACAGTCATTAGTTACAGGGACGGTCTTACAGTCATTAGTTTCAGGGACGGTCTTACAGTCATTAGTTTCAGGGACGGTCTTACAGTCATTAGTTTCAGGGACGGTCTTACAGTCATAAGTTACAGGGACGGTCTTACAGTCATAAGTTACAGGGACAGTCTTACAGTCATTAGTTTCAGGGACGGTCTTACAGTCATTAGTTTCAGGGACAGTCTTACAGTCATTAGTTACAGTGACAGTCCCCCTGGAGACACTAAGGGTTAAGTGCTCTTGCTCAAGGACACAATGGTAGAAAGTGGGGGAATGGGGGAGTCGAACCTGCGACTTTGTGGTCATCGGGTTCACAGACAAGTGTTTTACCCTCTAGGCCACTACCACCCGCACTACCACTGGCAGAAAAATACAGGAAAAGACAACGTATAGGGGACCAACTTGAAGAAGCTAATCACCCTATTTAACATAAGCACATAAAGAGAGAACTAGATGGACCCACTAGGTATCTTAGAAAGAAGTAGTACTTGGCATTCAGAGAGAGAATTAGAGAGTAACACAGATACCCCAAACTGACAACAGATGTGACACGTCAGCATCACGTTACAAGTAGTGAGAGTAAAGCACAAGTGACTTTGCATCCAGTCCAAACTGCTCCCTGCCCGACTGCTTTATGTGGCAGTTTCAGCTCTTCCTTCTGCTTTTTTATTTTTTATCAAACTTGCAACCTTGTCATTCTACTGATGCTCGTCCTGCCTGCTAGACAAAAGGGGCTGAGGGTGATGCTTACTAATAACCCCTCCCCAAACCCCACACACACACACACACACACACACACACACACCCTGACAGACCGCTAACCTCACGTTCATATGATCAAGCTAAAAACAAAAGAGAACAGAAACTGTGGCTCAATTAGCGACTACACAAAAAATCCAAACAAACACAAAGCAGGATTTTTTTAGTTAGCCTGATAACTTAAGTCGTAAAGGGCCCATGCAGTGAATTTTTATTTTAAAACATATAAATGTAAAATATCTGCAGTTTTATTCACCCAAAACAGTCGTAATTCATTGCACATGACCATTTTCAAACCTCTCTTTTTTGTCTGTTAGGATTAAACAGATGGTTTACTGTTGTTGGGCAGGCAAGACTGATATATGTAAATGATCTCTGTCCCTGTTCACATGTGTCTTTGGTGATCAGATCACAAGTGGACGCCAGCAACTTAAGTGTAATACACAGTGTGAACAGTGTGAAATTCTTTCTCTGTATTTAACCCATTCACCAAATGAAGAAGTGGGCAGCCAGAGACACAGCTCCCTCAGGTGTACCTCAGTGGTGCCAATGGCAGCCCTGGGATTCAACCGCATTGCCATCCGATCATGTGGGCAACTCCCTAAACACCAGACCGCCAGCTGCCCCAAAACGCATTGAGATCTGAACCCTCAGAAGTGGTTCGGGCTGCATATGGACACATTCTTTTAGAAAGTATTCCCCAAATGTGTCCTGCGTCACACTGAAAGACTAACTAGTCAACTGAAGACTTCTGCATAAGTGAGTATTCATTTATTTGTTTTGATTTCTTCTTGTGTATTGTTTGGATTAATCTTTGCTTTCTTATATTCACCAGAAAACAACCCATCCGGTCTCTGTGAATGGAAATGATGAATGTGTTTATTTGTATAGACAGATATAGAGTGAGGGGAGGTGAGACCCAATCACAAGTGGTCACTCGAGACGCATGTGAAGATGCTCTGTAATGCCAGGTGTGAACTGACGTACTTAGAGCTCTCCACTTGGGACTGGATCGTCCAAGACCCGGGTGTGAACAGGGCCTCTGTTCTGATGGGATGCCGAGTACTGCACCTCATTCAAAAAGCAGTCTGGGCTGAAACACTGAAAACTTTGTGGGTGGGGCTAAACTGCTACAGGCTGAACAGGGATTTAATGCAATTTAATTGGTTTGCCATCGGATCGCAAGTACAGTGAAGTGAGAATAGGCAGTTTTTGCAGCTTAATTTCCATATATCTGGACCGTCTGGCCTGGGGAGAGAACAGTGCATGCTGCAACTTTATGTTAAGGTACTAAATTAAACTCTTATTTCACAAAAATGAGGATAATTCAGTTCTCCATAATAGGGACCCTTTAAGAGCAGACCTAGAGAATAGAAAATGACCTTTCTGAGCCCTAACAACACATGAGACATGTGACTGCCAGAGTGAACACGAACACACACACACACACGCACGCACACACACACACGTCTGTTAGGCCAGCAAAACACACACAGCTTACAGCTTCAAGGTTGCACAAGACACAGCTTTACAAGGAAGCATTGAAATACACTGAGCTTCATGAACTAAAGCAGGCTGGTATTAAAGGATAGACCAGGCCAGGTATGATGCACAGTCACTGAAAGGAATGTGACGCATTAGGCTGTGTCTGATGTTACTCTGCATTTAATGCAGTGCACTGGGGCTAAAGGCTATTAGCCACACACTGTAAGATAACAGTGTTCTCTTTTAGTGTCACACTGGGTAAGATAACAGAAGGCCCCATTTAGATTCAATTCATGAGATCAGTTTGAGCTAGACAACAGCTTACAAAAAGCTTCATTTTAGGACATTTTCAGTAAAACCGTTAAAACAGTGATATTTTAACACATACAAAATATGTGAAAGCATCCAATGGACAAGTTTGGGTGACAGTATTACACCGATTGTGCTGGGTCATTGTGAAAGTATAACAGGCTGTAACGCTCAGGTCAGACATTACACTGACACGGGAAAACCACTGAGCAACAAGTATCTCCTGTTGAAACACTGATGAATGATGAATGCTTGCCACTACAGCACTACAGACTGATTCACAGATTCAATGTCTGGATTTACAGGTGACTTCTAGTCCTCCACAACACACTGACACTGACACACACACACACACACACACACACACACACACACACACACACACACACAACATCCTCCCTACGCAGGTGGCACA
>JBBIGA010118111.1:0-10043 GCA_037576975.1 Alestes dentex | reverse complement strand
AGAGAGAGAGAGAGAGAGTGTGTGTGTGTGAGAGAGAGGGGGGGGGCGAGCGAGAGACAGAGTGTGTGTGTGAGCGAGAGAGAGAGAGAGAGAGAGAGAGGTGAAATGGCGGACGGTATTTGACCTACTTTTTCTGCGTTTAGCTGTACAGCGCCGCCAGCGTCCGGACCAGCAGCTCTAAGTCGTCCTTCAACAAACTTAAACTTAACACTCTCAGACACGGTAAGAGCGGCTTTTTAATCTCTTTACTCCTCTGCTGTGAACATTTATCCAGTGTTTTTCTTTCTGGGTGTAAAAAGGGTTGTGTGTTTGTGGTGTTCTTATTGACTCTCGAGGCTGAGCTCTCACATCCAAACAAACAGCTCCACATGGAGCAGCTCTGATCTCCACTGACAGCTCCAGACTCACCAGCCCTTCTCTGCCTCTCAGGGTGTAGAAATCAAACCGATCACTCTTCGCTGTTTATGTATTTGTTTCTAATTTGCAGGTTTGTTTTGGGTTTGTGTGCAAAGCAGAACCTCCAATGCTGTTGTAGTAATGTGTACAGAGAAGTGCACTGATATTTGATTTTCGTGCATCATTTACACAAAATGCACACATTATAAATGTATTTGCATTTTTTACCCTTCAGTTTTTTCAGTTTCTGTAATAACCTTTATTATTTTTACGGAGTAGTGCGTTTAACAAAGTTGATAACAGAGCATCATTTACATACATGCATTCAATATAAGTTTGTATTTACAGTTTTGACCTTCACGTTATGTCAGCTTCTGTTATAATTGTGTTATTTATTGTGTCCTTAATTACAGAGGAGTGCATTGATCAGAGTTGATAAGGGTGCATAATTTACATGAAATGCATAAAATATTAATTGTATTTGCACATTTGCCCTTCCGGCTCTTTTCAGTTTTGGTAATAATTGTGTTATTATTTTTGTATTGTTTTTTATTCATGTGGAAAGGCTGTACACATTTGACGCAAGTGAATGTATTGCTTTGAATCAGTCAAAATGTGTTTATTCAAGAGTGATTTCAGCTTCTGGATGATTGTAGGCCCGTAGAAAGTGTTGCAAAGTATTTCAAAGTTGCTCTGGCAGTGTGTTCTGTTTCTGTTGGCCATCACGAGGACAGAGTGCCGGTCAGTGTGAGACAACCTCTAAGCTCAGACCTTTATTTTTAGTGAGGACAGAATGTTCTGTCAGGTCGAGAGTCCCCACCACCCCTCCCTCGTGTGTATGTGTGTTTGGGTGGGGGTGAAGGGTGGAGGGGTTGGGGATGAATTTGGGGGGGGGCGTGGACTGCAGCTCAGCTCTGCTGTTTGTGGGAATGTGATTGGCATGCAGGCCACGCCCACTGCTTCACGCAAAACAACTCTCTCTGGAGCTCTTTTGTCTTTTCCACCAAAACAGCTTGCAGATGTGTGCAGGCTCAGAAAGTGACCTGAAGACCTAATTTCAGTAGAACTGCCATGTAGGGTATTAATTAGATTTCAACCTGCAAAAAACAGTTTAATTGCAAGGATATCTTGCCTCTGTTTGCTTCTGTTTTGCACGCTGCACTGATCAGCCAAAACAGTAAAACCACCTGCCTCGTATAGTGCTGCCAAAGCAGATAAAGAGGCATGGACTCCACAAGACCTGCTGTGTTATCTGGCACCAAGATGTTAGCAGCAGATCCTTTAAGTCCTGTACTTTGTGAGGTGGAACCTGTCGAAGAGATATCCATGTGAACTCCAAGAACACTACACATCCCATTGCCTTCAGTAGCCTTTTTCCCATAGTGCACACTGATACCATTCACATGATGTAAAAGAAAATGTGATTCATCAGACCACGCCATATTCTTCCATTGCCTCCTGGCTCCAGTTCTGATGCTCACATGTAGGTGCTTTAGACAGCAGGGGCACTCTGACCAGTCTGTGGCTACATAGCCCCATACGCACCAAGCTATGATGCACTGTGGGTTCTTTCTATCATAGCCAGCATTAACTTGTGCTGCAGTAGGAGTTCACCAGATGAGACAGGCTGGCTTTCGTTCTCCATGTGCATCAGTGAGTCTTGAGTGACCAGGACCCTGTTGCTGGTTCACTGATTAATCTTCTTTGTTCCACTTTTGGTAGGTACTGAGCACTACATTCCAGCAACACCTCGCAAGATCTACTGTTTTGGAGTTGCTCTGACGAAGTTGTTTAGTCATCACAGTCTGGCCCTTGTCAGCTTCACTCAGATTCTAATGCTTGCCCGTTTTTTCTGCTGCCAACGACTATTTATTTTCTGTACTAGAAAAGACATTGATATTACAGAGGCACATCTAGTAGTTTTTTTAATTGATTACCAAGTTTAGCATTTTTCACTGGGAGCAAAGGTGAAAGGTGGAGTTACGTCTTATTTTTGTACTTGTGTATTACCTAGAATATAGAGTTTCCAACTTGTAAATAAGCCATTGCTGGCTGTTCAGAGCAATTTACAAGTGGGAAAATTAGTACTTACCAGTTTCTAGCATCACTAGAATGCAGCATTAGTCATTTTGTTACCATACAGGAAGCAGTAAAAAAAGTAATGCAGTAAAAATGTATTTTTTGTTTCATTTCCACATAAAAATATAGAACATTAACACAGCCGACTTACTTTTGGCAGTCACAGTGGATCTGTTTTATATGTGCATTATTTTAATAATGTGGAAATGATGTCCACAATTAAATAGAGTAAATTAATTACGTTACATTTAAAAAAAGGTAGCCTAATCTCAGTAAAACCGTTTCTTTTGGCTGTTCCGTGTATCTAGCTGGAAGTTGTTTAATACTACTGTAAAAACGCCACGCTCCAGGCAACAGCTGCATACAGCTCCTCACCAGTGTTTATGGAGTGCTTTCTTAACAAATCTCTACTGATAAGCTTTTAACAGTTGGACTGGCGGGCAGAAATGCACCAGAAGGAAACGAATCAGAATCAGTCTCTCCGAGATAAGGTGCATATAAAAATAGTGGCGTTTTATGCATGATGAATGGACTACAGAAAGTGGACAGAAGACTGGATGTGATCAGGCTGAGATTTTGCTGGATTTTCAGGTATTTTATGCCGGTAATTTTAGAACTGGAATGATAGACTTTTTGGCTTGGTTCCCTTTACTGACAAAATAAATAAGTAAAACAGATGAGTATATAATTGATAATAATTAATCCCCTTTGTGTGAAGAAAACATTCTTTCCCATTTATGTATGCTCTTAATTACAATAATGTAATATACTATAGAAAAAATAGGCAAAACGAACTTTTACAGTAAATGCAAAATGGGCAAAATGTGTATAATATATTCCTTGTTCTGAAGGTGAACTACATAATAAAAGATTAGGACACACTTAAGCCATGCTCTCACTAATGAAAAAATGCTCAGTCTTGGTTTAACATGCTTTTCAGTTCATTTAGAGGCAGATAACACTGACATGTTAAGTGCAGGTGAGACATTTCTCACACTTAAGCTGGTTTTCATTATACCCCCATTGGACAGACACACACTGGTTCAAATGTGCTGGCTTTAACATGCCTGTTTGAGATTTATGAAGTGTTCTGATTTTTAACAGGTGTAATAGAGCCTGGTGTATTCACATTCATTACTGTGGTTTGGCACACATGTTTGATCCCATAAAACCTTGTTCATGATTCAAACACTCAACAAACTCACTCTGTGGGCGTTGTAACCTCAGACTTCTGCGCTCTGATTCAGCCACATACATTAATTGCAGTAGTTGCAATTTTGCTTTGCGAAGCACAGTACGAGCCCTAATTGGAATAACTGTTTTACTATAATGCTAAGTAATTTTTGCAGATACCTGTATAAAAAGACTGTAATCTGACCCAGTTTCAGTTTTTGAGTGCAGCAGTTTGGCGAATTCAATACTATTCAATAAGATTCAGGTTTTTAATACATTTTGTTATTTATTTCAATAAGCTAGCACCTGGTTGACATCATATTTTTGCGTCGATTAAAAATGTCTATGCTCAATCAAAGTATTTGGTGTGCTGAAAATGTTTTTGCCATAGTATAGCTTTGCTATGAAGCATTGGGATTGTTGAAGTTGACATATTGGGAAAGAAATTTACAATATGTTAAACTTAGCAAATATATAAAACTGCACTAAATTTTGATTAAATGTGCCACATCTAAGCATAATCTAGAGGATGTGTTCTTATTTTCAGCGTAGCGAACAACTTTTGCATACGACTTCGTAGTAAGCAGTAGCATTACAAAACAGTTGGGAAAGCTGTTTGATGAAGTCTTAATTAGAATCCAGAATACCTCAATTTACAGGCTAGTTCATTAGTGACCTAAACCCTTATCTCTCTCTCTGCAGGAAGATGGCTATGACTTCGTCTCAGTGTGACCATGGGCAGCTGGAGGTCGGGGAGGAGAATATGAAGCCACGGGCAGCAGCCGTCCGGCGGAACCTCTTTGGCCCAGTGGATCACCAGCAGCTCCAGCAGGACTTCCAGAGGCTGCTGTGCATGAGTGTGGAGGTGGCCAAGCAGCGCTGGAACTTCGACTTCCAGAGCGAACGACCTGCGGCAGGTGCAGTAGAGTGGGAGGAGCTGCACTGGCAGGACGTCCCAGCGTTTTACCGCAGCTGTGTGGTGCGGTCAGGGATAACCAGGGGCAGGGTGGAGGCGCCAGTGAGCACCGTTGGATCTCTGGGATGCTCTTCAGTGGCCGGAGCCAGAGAGGAGTACCTGGAGCTGATGGCCAGAGGAGCATTTAGAGGAGTCAGGCTGGAGAAGAGAACATCAGCTCCACTGGGGGTCAAACACAGACAGGCCACCATCACAGGTGAGAGAAGAGTGGATGAACAGGGGAATAAATGTTTCAAGCAGATCTACGATCTCAAAAAGGAAATGCTAAAATACATAAAATGTCAGATTCCACCACAATTCAATTTGATTATGATTCTTTAAGATAACAGTTGTACCATAATTGGATTCATTTACAGTGCTTAAGGAAATAATACAATGCATCAGTTTACCCTGATTTTATTTTATGCTTTAAGAAATTTCACTATGATTCAATTTGATTCCAATTTTTGGACACAAATTAAATGCATCATGAGATCTGAATTTTCACAATGATTTGTCTTTTCACAACGATTTAATTTTTATAGACAACAGTTTAAATTATCATGAAATCCTAGATTTTCACCAGATTAATAATCAGTAGGCATTGGTGCATTTTAAACGTCTGTTTAAAGGCGTGTCTAACTCTGGTATTTCATATCTTGTTACTCTACAAGAGTAGTTCTCATTCCACCTCTGAGTCAGTTCACAATTTATCCTATACCATCTCTCCAAACACACCTGAGCCAGGTAATCAGAAACTGGAGGGTGTTGCATGCCTGGTACAGATGTGTGAGGAACCAGAACAGAAGAAAAGTGTGTACTAGCTATAGGACTCCAAAGACTGGGTAGAGAATCTTTGCTCTAACAGACGTTTTCTGTTTCTTAGACTTCTTTGCTGTGAAGAAGAGGAGGTATCTTCATCATAAAGCATCTTCAAGGCAGTAGGCAGAGAGTGTGAAGAGGCTGCTGAAGACCCTCGACTCATCACTGTGTATATAAATGTATATACAGCACCTGCAATTGTAGCTTTTCTAACAGATTATCAGAAGCTCTGAATGGGCTTTTAAAACGTAAAGTTTTAAACAACAAAAAATCAGTTCAAGTAAGCTTAAAAATCCACTAAGTATATTCTGAAAAATAGTCCAAAAATACTGTGAAGGTACAGAAATGTACTCCAAAAAAGAACACTTTTATTTACTTCAGGTCATGTTAAAAATGGCTTTTCTCACCTTTGGTCCAAATACTCTGACCTCTCCACCCAATAATGGGCTGAGTTTGGTCTGGTTTTGTGCACAAATTGTCTCAGCTGGTTTTAAAATGTCTCTCCTTCTTAAGACAAACAATAGGAGTCAAACATTGACCCCACTTGTTTTCCAGCCCCCTGACCTCCATTACCCAAGGTCTAAAAGGTTAATGTTGTTGGTTTAGTAATTTGCCAATTGAAATACAATCCTATATGAAAGTATTGAAATATTAGAGCCTTATATTTTACAACAACATAATACTATTTTGTGCTACTTATTTGTTCGTTTTTTTGTTTAATTCCCATTCCTTTTAATTGTAGAAAAAATGAAGAAAAGGTACTGTAATATACCCAAACCATGTGTTAATGTGTTTGCTTAACAGAAAAACCTTTCCAAATGGTTGATTAATCAACTGATCATTCTCTTGCCATCTCTTACTGATAGATGCCCTTCTACAAGAAAGCCTGTGCTATTTGCCCCATGGAGGGGTTCTCCTCTGAAATCCAGGTTGTACACATTCCATGTCAGTCTATTCTCCGTTCTCCTAGATTTGTAGCGTACAGCTGATTACAGTAAACAATAATTAGACAGACCTTCCTGTACTTAGTAAAAGACCATTGTATCAAAAACAGTTATAGTCAAAGTTGGGGGGACATGAGTGAAATATCCTAAAGCAATTGCCCACTAGCTTCCATTAAAACTATTTTATGAATCAGCAAATGTTTTGTTACAGGGCAATTATTATAAGTGGTAATTAGCCTTATACTGTAGTTAAATCAGGTAGAGAATAGACTGAAACATCCTGGAGTATTCATTTAATGCCTCATACAAGAACTGCTTTGATTTTAACACTGACCAGCTGAACTTTAGTGTCTTCAGTATCACAGTGGGATGGCAAGAGTATGACAAATTGTTTAATACAATTTCAGGTGGTCCCTAACTCCCTACATCCCTATATGTGTAGTTAATGTAACCAGCAGTTCAACCTTTATTTCTTATTCATTTCTTTTCTTATTCATTTCTTTTTTTATTTTCTGTCCATCACTCTTAGTCAGTCCAACAGATCAAATAATTTGTAAAGAAGAAGAGAAATATATCTGATCTCTGTTATTAACAGCAATATTACTTAAGATGTGCTACCTTAGTTATACTGTAAAAAGTAATTGTATTTGTTCATGTCTCGATTATGTAGCATTTTTTTTTACATTTCATACATTATAGTAGCTTTCCTTTTTGGTTTTGAACACGACACTTTTCTGAAGGGAATGTAGCATTTTAAGAAACAGAATTGTTTGTAATTGTTTATAAAGTCATGCTCAGCATGTAGATAGCAGGGATGGATCTTCTGCAATACTTTTTTCATTGCTGTACTATTTGTTTGCAGTGTGCCTGTGTGTTATGAGAGATTGTATGTTTAATTTTGTTTTCTACGCGTTTTTTAATTTTTTTTCTCAAAATGGCAGCTGATTCAATTCACCAAAGAATAGCTCCATCTATTGTCAAAAATAAGCAAAAAAAAGTGAGCCGTTTGGACTGCTGTCAGGAAAAGGGAAGAAGCCACTAATTAACCAACTTCTAAAGCTCATCCTATTCATTCGAGACAGTGGTTGTTCCTCCCATTTCATATTAAAACACACTATCTATACACGCTGACCATTAGTGCGTCCTGCAGCAGTTCAGACGTTTTTTGTCTTTGTAAAGATTTTTTAATGAAGAGCCATCCGGTCCATCTACCTCACAGACACAATTGCAGAATCAACACGGTCGGCTTTAAGATATTAGGAATGACAGCATACGAGGAGTTGGTAGAGAAAACAGCCTGTAAGAACAGCACACATCACTCCAAATATTTTGGATGATGTCAACATTTGGGCAACAAGTGAACCCTTCAAGCTTCGTTCTGGCATCCATAGGTATCCATGCTCTCACACACGTAGCTTTCTTTCATAGCAACTGTTGTCAGGTTGGACTAGATTTATAGAACTTACCGTAAAAAAATCATACCGTAAAAAATTATAATTTCAAATTATTTTGTATAAATGTGGTATTGTGTTGAAGGGCAAATTAATTTGGCAGTAATGACTTTGCAGTTCCAACCTGCATAGTTACCGCAACATTGCATAGTCCAGCTCAGTAGCATCACATTTTAGACTAAAAAAGTGTAAGAAAAAGTGTGTTACAGTTGCTCATGCTGATTGTGATTTTTCACAAGTTTTGAAAAACTTGGATCAACCTGCCATCCGCTGCTGCTGAAGAATAAATTTGTGGGTGGAGCATGGATTGGTCAATTGGAGTCTTCCTTTCTGGCTCTGGCACCAAGCAGGATGCTGAGAAGGGGTCTTTATTAACCCATTAATGTCCATATTTGAACTTCTAAAAAGTGACGTTCTAAGCACTTCATTTATTACACATTGGCCACCTGATATTTAAACAATAAAAAATTGTGAATTACAAGTAATAAAAAATGAAAAGTGACATATTATAAGAAGGTGTAACTACAGTTGTATGCAAAAGTTTGAACACCCCTGACAAAATTATGTTTTGTTGATATTTTAAGTAAATACATTTTTTTTGTGGCAAAAATGACAATTTAATAAATTGAACATACTGGGAAAAAGTATTTTTATTCCAGTGTTGAATATTCAACAGTGTTCAACAATGTACAATTGTTGGATCTCTATAGAATGTGTAATTTTTTCACTTAGAACATTAACAAAACATGTCATTTGATCAGGGGTGCCCAGACTTATGACTGTGTACAATATTTCACCACTATAGACCAATGACTTCAATCTTCTTGGACATGAATGGGTTACTAGAATGTGTAAAAGGTCAAATCCTAACAGGCTGAATTTGGGCCAAATTACTTGTTTGAGGCAGGTCCTTACCTTTTAGACTGCATGACTAAACACTTTCCCCATCTCTGCCTCCAGGGGAGTCGTTATTGTCTTTCAAGTGTCAATGAGATTCTGAAAGCAGTATATGACAAGTAAAACACTGCAGGTTTACACAAATCACCTCACTTCTTTGAAATGGTGTGCTATTAGGTTTTGATTTTGTTTTTTGTCCTTTTTCAGTTTGTGTGTGTGCCTTTGCGTGTTTGCGTTTTCATTGCACCGCTGTCATCGTGTTCAAAGCAACCGTTAAAAAAAATATTTTTTTAACTTATTGTAATATCATTTTCTTTTTGGGTTTTTTTTTCCCTAAATATAACTGTTCCCTGATATTGTACTAAAATACTGATTTTGTACTAGCTTTGCACTATTCTAAATGTTATTGTTGCGCTGAATAATTTCTAATGGCATTGTAGAGTTGCATTAAGAGGTCTGTGCCATGCAGTAAGAATTTTCACTCTCCGGACATTTATTTTGGGTTTCAGATTAGTGAGTTTGACCAAACAGCCTGCATTCAGCCTGCCAGAAATCATAAAATTCTAACACCTTGCTTCTCAGCCTGATCTGTCCTGGGAATAATCACCATTATATTGTAATGCCTTATATGCATGAGTGAAAGGTAGCCATGTATACATTCTTTAACAATGACGTTGTGTAATTGAATTCTGTTTTATTATATGGGAACAGACTGCTCGTGTTTAGTTTTAAGAACAAAAGTATGTGGTTTATGTTTCATTCAATTACTGTCATGTTTCTAGCAGGTCTCTTTGGTGCACTGTTGTTTCTAACATTGTAAATTATGTTGCCATAAATCAGAAATTATAATAAAAGATACTGTATGAACCCCCTTTGTGGTGAATTGCCAAAGAATTTTCAGTTAAAGGTTACAGCCTCTATAACAGGTTACAACCAACATATAACAGAAAAATAGTCCAGCGGGAGCCTCAGCATTCAGGGTCAAACATGAGGAGAGTGGCTCCTCCTGCTGGTTAGACAAGGAAAAAACATTTTTTAGAAAGATGTGCAAATTGTTTTAATGCCAAAAGCTTGTTAATCCTGTGTTTCATAAGTATTCACACACATGGCTTAAAGGGGACATATTATACCTTTTTTTAAACAAGTTATAATAGGTCTATGGGCTATACAAAACATGTTCATGAAGTTCTTTGCACAAAATCACTCACATAAAGAGATCTCACCAGCTCTATTCTCGACAGTTTCAGTTCCTTTCAAAATGAGCCATTTAAGGGCTGTCACTTTTATGCAAATAAGCTGTTGCTGGCCACGCCCCACCCATCCCAT
>JBBIGA010118110.1:0-10043 GCA_037576975.1 Alestes dentex | reverse complement strand
CTTATTTGCAGTGTGAACGCACTACGCACTAAAATCGCGCACTAAAAGTGTGCAAGTGCGTGATTTCGGACACACTCGAGTCTGTGTTGAACATAATAGCATCCGAAGCTGACTCTGACATATATGTCCTTCATACTGGATGGACAGTAACACCGCGCATGAGTATAAACATGCCAAAATTTCTAACAAGGTTGAGAGCAGTAGTACTTTGTATACGTTGGGCATTGTAGATGAAAACCTGATGTAATGCGTGCTGCACAGTATGACGTGAAACGGTCCATTTTTCAAAATCTTCGTTTTTCTTGTCCACTCGTAAACGCAGAAACGAAGAAGAGTTTTCAAATATCGCCACTTTGGCCAGGATTTTCAAAAACCTCCGTTTTCACTGACCCAAAACGCCATTTACTTTGGCCGAAAGGCTAAACGCACAGAACCTCCCATCCTACGAAGTACGTGTGGACATGGCCTGAGATACAAACCCCGAAGTACCAGCTGATTTTTTCACATGACATGTGGGGATGAGTACAAACAAACACTGAAATTCACATGTTCAGGCAGTAAAGTAAAACCATATTTACACATTTAAACCATATTTACAACAATTTTTGGGCAAAATGTAGGACAATTTCTTTTGCAGTCCATATTTGGTTAATTTATAAATAATAGACGGTAACATACACTCATTAAAATTGGTGCTATGCTATGGACACACCCACATTCTATATATGAGCCAGAATAAAGCTCTGTAGAATCATTTCTAACATTTTAAACAGAAAATATCACAAATAGAAGTCAACCTTTACCAAATCTGGTGGTTACATCATTAGTGCCCACGCATACAGTGGCTATTGGAAAGAATCATCCCCTTCAAAATACTGACATTTTGCTGCGCTGCAGCCCGAATACAAACACATATGTGTCAATGTTTCTATGCTGTGTACATGGTGCAGGCTTTGGCATATTAAGTTATATGGTATATTGAGTTAAGCAGACGAGCACAAGGCATATATTGTATGTTTGACAAAATGTATCTGCTTTTTGTGAGTTTTCTTCTTCTTTTTTTTTTTTAACATAATTTCACCCCAGCAGCTGCCCCTTTAGTGTAAACATTTCATGAGAAATAGACCAGTAGAAATGCTCCAAGTACTAGAAATCTAAATCTATTTACATTAGCTTACATAAGAAGTCAAAAATGCTTTTGCCTTCTCCTGTTAAGTTATCATTTAGGAGATACACACTTCTTTATTTTTGCTATACTGAAAAAAATATTTAGACATCAATTAGGCCTCGTTCACATGAACGTCTGAATCTTGGATGAATTAATGCACACTGAACACCATACGCGTTTTTGTTGCGTTTTGTATCAGCGCTTGAATCAGCGCTTGATTGACTTCAGTGAGGCGTTACACTGGCGTTCGTCTGACTCTGTTTAACGTCAGCCTGCAGCCCAATGTGTAGTTTCGTGTATTCACCTGTGGGGGCAGTAATTCTTCAGTCCAGATTGTTGACATGTGGGACATCTTGATTTGTAGCCAGGAAGATCCCTAAGTATCACTGTCTTTTTTTTCTCCAGTGACCTCAACACCTTTCAGCCAGCCTGACTGGGCAGTAAACTGTCTGCTATGCAGGTTCACGCTCCTTTAGTCTCATGGATTATTGACTACCTGACTGAAAGGCCACAATACATGTGACTGCAGGGCTGTGTCTCTGACCCAGAGGCTGAGGAGTAGAGGAGTTCCTCACAGAACAGTTCTGTGACCGTTCCTCTTCACCCTGTACACATCCAACTTCAAGCACAACAGAAATTCTCAGATGACTCAGCAATAGTCGGATGCATCAGGCATGGTGATGACTTAGAATGTAGGACGGCAGTAACTGCAGCTCAGCATCAACAAGACTAAAGAAACAGTGGTGGACGTGAGAAGATCATAGATCTGGGTTTTTTCTGGTACCTTGTACCATGTACAATAAACTGGCCTGTTCAAAGAACTCGCTGACCACATACAAGAGACTGTACTTCCTATGAAGACTCTGATCTTTTAGAGTCTGTTCTATGAGTCTGTGGTGACCAGCACCATTTCCTATGCTCTAATGAACTGGGGTGGAAGCTGAAAGTGACAGACACTAAGAGGCTCAAAAAGCTGATCCTGAAAACAGGCTCAGCGGGGGGTGAGGAACTTGGAAACTGTGGCTGAAAGAAGAACATTATCTAAACTTCAGTCAATTATGGACAGTGCTGATCATCTGCTGCACAGTGTTGTGGTCAAACAGAGAAGCACTTTTAGCCACACACACATAGTGCTCCACCGAATGCAACAAAAAAACTTCCTCCCCACTCCCATCAGACTCTATAACTCCTGCCCTTGTCACGCACCCACCTGTCAGACTCTGTAACTCCTCCCCCGTGTCACACACACACACACACACACACACACACACACACACACACACATCCACAATAATCTGTGCAATAACCTGCTTCTATTCAGATGTGCAATTTTTTAATGTGCAAAGTTCAGTATCTTTACATGGAATATCTTAATTATCTTCATTATTATGTGCAATAGTTATGTGCAAAATTTATATTACTATTACCTGCAATAACAGACTTGGTATAGAGTACAACTCCCAACCACTATTTGTGTTAATCATTAGATAACGTTAGCAGTAAATTTATTTATTCATCTGTAGTATTTGTGTCCACATTTATATCCATGTGACTTACTTATCACAGCATTTTGTATATTTTGTTTATTGTATATTTTGTGCAATAGTGTATTTAGTACAGAGTATTTTCTGGGGAGTTTTATTTTATTTGGACTGTGTTTATATTCATTTTATATTGTTCTTGTCTGTGCATCTCTTTGTGCCTGTGCAGCCATCACATAAGGGATCAATGGGATCAATAAAGTTCTCCAGTTCTGATGCTGATAAAGAGGACAGTGAATGTACATGCAGGTAAATCTGATTTTGCTCCTTGTGCATTGTTACAATTATGCTTTGTATTCACAAAGGCATATTAAGGATAAAAAAAAAATCTAAACAAATTCACAGCTCTCTCACCTTTCCCTTGGGGAGGTGTGCAGCTGCCAGCGCACTTTCCACTCTTTTCTTGTCAGCTGGAAACATCTTGTAGATGCTATAGCAGAACGACAAGATTATCAGATACATAACAATGCAGTGTATATTCATGCATAGCAAATTTCATAATGCCTTTCCCTCACTTACTGTTTAACAGGGATCTTGCCATCTTTGCCGGTGTGCAGTGAGAGACGAACATACCTGTACCACACAGAGAAGCAGATGAGATCAGCGACATCAACTATATCCAGAACCCAGAGGTTTGCTGCTGGGTTGGATTTCCATAATTGAGCATCACAGATCAATTTAACTAAACCACAGCTGATATAGATTTTTAATTAAAATAAAACTTTAATAAAACTTTCAATAAAACTTTAATATAAACTAAAATACTAAACTGTTTACTGAAATATATAAAATACTATGCGTTGTAAGTACCTGTCAGTACACCTATAATTTAATTTTTTTTTTATATTGTATGATACTATATTCTATATTATATTAATTGAATTGTCATTAGAATATTAGACATTATATTAGACTATTATAACAATAGACAATAGACATTCAGTACCGAAACTATAGCATTCTATACGAAACTACCCATACGACACTCCTCATTTAAAAGCCCACTTTGAAGGGTAAAAAATAGTGAAACAAAACCATATGTTGTTGCTTTCTCACAGTTTGTCTAGGAAGACTTGTCTGCAGGCGTTGGCCCTCTGCGGGTTGTAGGTAATGGCCAGGATTTCATCAGCCCAGTTCTAGCCAAAGAGACAGAGAGGAACAAGGATTGTTTTCTGAGGCCTCAGTCCGTTGTTATTTTTATGGTAGGGCCACTGCTGAAGCATATCTTATTTGCAACATAATCCTCACTGTGGGCTAGTAAAAGAATTGGAATAAGGGGGAATTGGCTAGCTCTTACTAGAAAAATGTAGAAAAATGTTTTGGGCAAATTTTACTCTTTAGTAATATTACACAAAACACCAAGCCTTTCTGTTGGTTCACTGTTTCAGCCACCAGAGGGCGCTTGATAAAATTCTACCTTAAAGAGCCCATCATCTACATTTTTCTTCCCTTTTTGCTTTAAATCTTATGTTTGTGTGATTGTATGTAGGAAAATAGCCACCTGACCAGTCAGGAATCTCTCTGTATTGCATAAACATAAACAGGCTCTTTCTGTTAATTTTCTTGCAAAATATACAGTATATAATATATGTAAATCATCTCTGCTCTTTGATCCTTTGTTACACCACAACCATGGTGAATTAAACATTGGCTGTTAGTTTACATACTACTGTATATATGGACTGTATGGGTGTATGTTTAGATGGGTCAAACTATTTTATTTTAAAAAGGAAGGAAAATTCAATTTTCAATGATCTCTGGATGATCTCAGGATGACCAGCACAGCTGGCTTCCGTTCACAGTTAGTATTTTAAGCACTGCGGCTGGGAATATTCCTTCAAAGCCACGTTGCCACATATTGACAAAACACAGTGTATCTGCACCAATGAGCAGGATATTGGAGTCATAAACGAATAAACTGCATTTGCCTAGCCTCAGCAACCGCAGCTGCTTTGTAGGGAGCATTAGAGCTCATAAATTAGTGACTCTCCTCAGGCATGGTGTATGACTGTCAAGCAGAGATGAATATGAATTTAGGAGGCAAGTATGGCTTTGGTAACAGCTCATAAACACTGCTGTGATCTGCAAAAGCCTGAACAGTGTTGTGCTGAGGGCTGTGAAGACAAGTTAAATAAAAATCTGCACATTATTAGCTTTGGTAGGTAACATGCTTTACATGTTAAATACATGTAACATCTCTGAGAACAGAAATGTTTCTGTAACTCTAGACAAGTATGTTCAAATTTTTGGTTCCATAAATGGGGCAGTAATGGTTGGAGCTGTACAGCATGCTACTGAATAAATAGCAATGCAGAATTAATGAACAGTCTTAAATTTAAATACCCACTGTTAGTGTAATGCTAATTTCTATATATATATATATATATACAGTATCTGTCAACAAAGTCAAAGTCAAGTCGACTACACGTCACACAGACGCAGCGGAGGAACACAGGCATCCAACAATGAGCAACTTTTATTAAAGTTCTCTGTAACATTAACAGTCAACATTACAATTAAACAAAACAAAACAAAGGCTGATACCTTGAATTTTCTGGTAAATTTAAGTGTACAACAGAAAGTGGGAACAGCTTAAGCCGCGCAGACACTCAGCGTCCTCTGGACTGGACGACTCTCTGCAGTGCTAGCGTTAGCCATGTTAGCTAGCGGTGCTGTTTCAGATGCCGCGCAGAATGCCGGTACTTTTACTGTACTTTAACACCGACTTGCAGGTTGTGCAGGTCACCATGCTGTTTGTGTGTCTAGAGTGAAGTATTTCCACACATGTGATGTGTGTCTGTCTCCTCTGCTGCCGTGTCTCTGGTCTTGTTGTGGTTTTGTGTTTAGATTTCCCTCGCGCCAACGGTACCGCCCCTTTTATGAAGGGACTATAATAAATGGTTAATACACAGAACGCATGTCAGCATAAGCCAATCAGAGGCAGAGATTTTTTGCATACACAAGCGCGGGCACAGAGAGAGGAAAAAACACAGACTAGTCGACTTCTCTCAGGGGGCGTCGACTTGTGTCTCTGTAGTCGACTAGTCGACTGGTCGACTTTTCTGTTAGTGCCCTAATATATATGTATACGTATATATGTGTATATGTACACTACATATTTATTGGCACCCTTTTTAAAGATGGATGAAAAAAGGTAATGAAAAATGTGTGATTAATCAGCTCCATCTTACTGTAAAAATAGCTGCACGTGAATATCATGCGTGCTCCTGTTTTATTTATTTATGTATGTACTTATCTATCTATCTATCTATCTATTTATTTATTTTTAATTTTATTTATTTATTTATTGGGTAATGACCATGTGTCCTTATTGGGTTCCCAGGATCTTTAAAACTGTCCCAAAACTGCCCAACAGGTCACAAATACTCCACACATAATTAAAAGTGAGGGTGAGGTTCTTTAAAATAATAATTTTTTGTCAATAGAACCTGTGACATCCCTGGTCGGCGGCCGCTAGAGGCCGCCCTTTTCTGTTGAAGTTATCGATGTACAAGGACTTTTATGTTATCAATGTACACTGGTTTTTGTTTTGTTATCAGTTACTGCTGACCAGTGTTTCAGTTTTAATGATATGAGTTCCTGTTGGTTCTTGTGTTTAGTTAATGAGAATTTATTTCTCTTTGTGTTGGACTCATGTGATCGGTCCACTGACTTTTGATCTAGTTTACACCCGTCCAGTCTCCTGAGTTTTGTATTTGTTGGCGTTTGGCCCTCGTGCCTTTTAGTGTTTATAAGGCCTTGTCCACACGGACGTTTGAATCTTGGATAAATGAACGCGCTCTGAGCGCAATAGGGGTTTTTGTAGCGTTTTGTATCTGCGCTTGATTGGCGTTACACTGGCGTTCGCCTGACGCTGTTTAACGCCAGCCTACAGCCCAATGTGTAGTTTCGTCTATTCACCTGTGGGGGCAGTAATTATTCTCTCCAGATTGTTGATGTGTTGGCATTTGTAGTTTTACATTTTCCTTCAAAACTTGATTTGTTGCAGTTCTCAGAACAATTGAATCATGGGCCATATTCAGTCCCCCAGAACGTCAACTGAACGCCATGTAAACGCAATACCGGTGTTTTCTTCACGTTCGTCAGGATTTCGGCAGAAATTGACGGCAAGAAAACGTTGCATGCAGCGTTTTTTTGATGCCACACGAACGCATAGCTGACCGAGTGACGATGCTGAACGTCCATGTGGACGCTTCGATTTGCTCCAAGGAGCAGAAAAACTGTCGGCGCTCAGTCCGCGCTCACCTGGCACCACGAACGCCCAAAAAACGCCTGATTCAGATGTCCGTGTGGACGAGGCCTTAATAATCATGGAAATCTGCGTCTACGCTTCCCTCGCTCTCCGGGGACAGGGAACCATGACAGAACCCAATTTCCGTCAGGGCTCCAGTGGCATCTAGCAAACTCCAAGTGCTTAAGTTTGTGGTTAGAAAAGGATGTGCCTTCCAAAAAGTTTTGTTGTCATTGTGTTTAAATGTAGTTTTGGCAGCTTGGTGATCCCTTAAATCTACTACATCTCCAAAGATGATCCTAACTATCCTCACTGCATGGAGTAAGATAAACATCCTACTTCTTTCAGTTTGGCTCACTGCTGCTCTGGTTGTTTTAAACTTCATAATAACAGTAAATCTGGGCAATTTTAACAATGTAGCTATTTTTAATGTTGTTTTTATTAGGATGAACATGCTTTTTTCCATTTCATTGGTATATTAACTGAGCTTCCTCGTGCTGTTGAATGACATTATTTGGCTTCTGTATCACCTCATATTTTTACCCCAGTGAAACCATGAATGACTGGTTAAGGGTTGTAAGGTGCACTTTAAAAAGTGAAATATGAAAGAAGCATATTTAGTTACATTTAGTTCATGATCATTTCTAGGGGTGCCAATAGAAAGTTGGTTTGTTAAAAAATATTTTTATTTGATATATTTGTTATTTTAGTTAATATACTTAAACAAAGATTAGATTTCTCTCAAGGTTTCAGCATGAGATTAATTAACCTTTTAAAATCCATCTTAATCAGTGTTGCTAGTCACTCTGAAGCTGTCTCCAAAACAGTTACTTGAATTATGAACCAACTGAATTCTAATATCAACAAGTTCAAGTAAACAGATGAAGCTGTTCAAAATGTCTTATCGCTGGGAAAGTAATGAGTGACAGATCTTACCTGAACTACTTTGTCTTTGGCTGCAAAGAAGTTGTGATAGGTGAGATTGACCGTGTCAGGGCCAGACACTATGGTCAAGGCTTTGGCTAAGTGATTACTGTCAGGGAAGTCCATGTTGAAAACATTCCGAACTTTTGGTTGCTGTTGACAGAGCAAAGGCATCATAGATGTATAAGTAAACCATGAGTGGGAACCTTCTGACCTTTGTGTTACATGATATGAAATACTTTAGAATGACAGGTGTATGCATCTGTGACAGTGTACAATACTTACGTTGAAGAATGTTTATTTTAATGTATCTGGTTGTCATTATCAACCACAGCCAGTCCGAGACCACAGCGTTGCAGGTTTGAACCCTCACTTTCTACCACTGTGTCCTTGAGCAAGACACTTAACCCTCAGGGGGACTGTCCCTGTAACTAATGATTATAAGTCCCCCTGGATAAGGGCATCTGCCAAATGCCACTTGGAGACAAAGTTATTAAATATTAAAAATATTGCTACTATTATTACTAATAATAGCAGTAGTGGTAGTAGTAGTGGTACTAGTAGTAGTTATTTTGGTAAAATGCTTAGTGCCTAATAAATATTGTATTATTGTATCAGTCAAATCAGTTGAACTTACATTTAACAGTGAGCTGTGACAGTGTTGTCATTACTACTGAACGAGAGCGGAGATACTATAAAAGAGGAAAGCTTTCATTGGTTGAAAAATGATTGGGAAATAACGCTCAACCTGGTATCTGAAGATGTCCCACCACTGAGTGAGAAGAGCAGGTTGGCTTGCCGATAAAGTGAGAAAAGCCCTTTCACATTCATGCACAATTGCCAGAATGACTTTTTGTGGATTATTTGAGCCAAACTCTACAATTTTCATAAGAATTTTAATAAGAATTTTAGCCGTGTTTTTGAAATGTTAGTGGAGATTCGGATTTATAGGCCTCACCCCATTCAGAGAGACAGGGTACAGCGTGTTGCCAAGATGGCTGCTGGGTTGAAAGACTTTACAGTATGTATTTTGACACAAGTTATTGTATTCTCAGTCGATTTGATCATTCCAATTATTTATTAGCTATGACACACTGTGTCTTTTGTTATGCTGTGAATGAATCCACAAAGACAGATCTAATTAGCTATCAGTCTAAACAGCCAAGTTAGTTATAGGTAAGCCTACTTCACACCGCGTCAGGTTTTCAGTGAAATTGTATTTTCCTCAAATTTTTTTGTATTTCAATTATTTTAGGTAATAACTTTAGGGTAACCAGCTACAGTATCTGATTGATAAAACCAAATCTTCACAGCTCATGTTTTGCCACAGAAACAACATTCTACCCTCCCTGCTTTTAGCGGCATTTGCAGTTGGGCTATTCCTAGCTAGCATGGGAACTGGACATTTACTAAACTGTGGTAGTCATATTTTAACTGACCCAGGTCAGACCTGGACTTATAAAAAAATAATGTTCAGAATAAGGGGATGATAAATTAAATGGCATATCCCATTCATGTCCAGTGTGTCATGGCGAATGTGAAGCATTTCCAGTCTGGCAGTAATTATTTCAACAGATAAATACAAATATTGACACTGTGATATTCTGATTCAGTTAATCTTTGCCAGCAAAGAAAGCCATCATGCAGTTGCTTCAGAATGCCAGTCAGTTCAGACTATCGACTATTAGCTGTTTTACAAGCTGTGATTTATTTTACAAGCTGTGGTTTATTATTTATGTTTTTGATCAGCAAGTACGACGGTAATGACTATAATTCCCTCTACTGCCTGTCTCCCCATCTGTCTCTTGAAATCACGATCACACACACGGTTGGTGTTTAAACTCTAAATGCCCTTGCCTCTGCTTTCCATACAAAAAACATCTGTGAGTACAAGCCAAGCCTAGCAAACAAATTCTGGCTTAATGCAAATTTTAAACAACACAAGAGTCTACCATGCGTTTGTGTGTGTGCGTGTGTCTGTGTGTGTGTGTGTTTGTGTTTGTGTTTGTGTGTGTGTGTGAGGGGGGGGGGACTTCCTCCTAAGAAAATACACTTATTTGAAACTCGATAAACACACACATACACACACGCACACGCACACACACACACACACACACACACACACACACACACACACACACACACACACACACACACA
>JBBIGA010118109.1:0-10043 GCA_037576975.1 Alestes dentex | reverse complement strand
TGCACGGACACCATTCTAAGAAGTATCGGTATCGGTACTCGGTATCGGCAAGTACACAAATAAAAATACTCATACTCATATCGGTTTGTAAAAAAGTGCTCTGAACACTTTAGGAGAGACTGGTGGAGTGAATATGAACACACACTTTACTCTGAACACTTTAGGAGAGACTGGTAGAATGAGCATAAAAGTCGAAGTGAACTTTACTGTCATCTCAACCATATACAGTATACAGAGAGACGAAATGGCGAAGCTCAGGTTCCACAGTGTACATATAGTGCGACAAACCTAAGACTTAGTGAAACCAAACTAAACAGTGCAAGTAAGAAGCATAGAATAGAGCCCTGTGCAGGACTATTTTTAAAATCCCGCTCCCGCTGAATTTCTGATGATTCCTGCTCCCAGAAAATACATTTACGAAGTAAAAAAAAATGTATGAAAATATATTTATAAAGTAAAAAACTATCCATGTTCTGTTATTGTAAGTTAGTGGCACACTGGCTCTTTCACAGAGGATGTGAAACGAGAACAAAGCTGCAAAAAGCGCCCTTGAGACCAGCTTGAAGTCCTCATTCGTGTAGTGGATAGTGCTGGACATGAATGTTTTGTGGTAATCTTTCCTCCATATCTGCTGTATTAGCACATCCATGTTTTTCAATTACAGTAACACCCCACTTATACACCGATCAGCAATCGCGATTTCAGTCTCTCGTGGATTTTTTCTGAGAACCAAACTAATAATTTTTTGCAGAACCCAACCACATGGCGGAAAAGGCAGATATCCTCCGCATTTTTTTAAAGGCCCGAAAATCACGACTTTTTTCGTTGCTGTACTCAGAGACGGGAGGTTTGAAAGTAGCCAATCCGAGTTATTTATTTTTCCTTGGTGCTGATAGGTTGCTGCCCAGAATTTCCCCCTGGGGCAACAAAATCATAAAGCCGAATATCTTTACAGCACAGTTCGCCACATTTGTACAGCTTGACATGTGGGGGGAGAATTGTTTTGTCTACCAATTTCACCTTGTCTGACCGGGTAGTAAAGTGTCAGGTTTGTGCCCGTTGTAGACTAACGCTTTGCCACACTTCGCACAACACAAAGTCCAGATCTTAACCGATTTCCCAATCTTTAGTTTTGTTTTATATTATTCCTTCTTAATTTTATCGAGAACTTCAACTGCATCCTCCATTCTGCTAACTATTTTGGGACCCACTCCCTCCCGCTGTCTCTGTTGCTCCCGCCCGCGGTAACTTTAAACCCGCCCAATCCCGCAAGATTTGCTACCGATGCAGGGCTCTAGTATAGAATAAGGTAAGGGTGAGGTTTAACCTCTCCTGTGTGTGTGGACAGATCACTGTGCATAGTACACAAATATAAGTTAAAGAAAAAACGAAATGGATAAAGAAATGTAAAAGGAAAAATTATGACCAGCAAAGCCAGTAAAAACAGTGTAACAGTATAAAACAATAACAGACAAGTGAAAATAGCAGCCTGAGTATACATTCTTAAAGGTTTGTGCAGTGCTAAAGCGTGGAGACAGTATAGACAATATGACCAGTATATAGACATTATAACTAATATACACAGTATAACAGTATGAACAAGTATAAATAGCAGCTTAAGTATGGATTCTTTCGTGCGTTCTAAGAATTCAGAGTAAAGAACACTTCTTTCTGAACGCTTTAGGTGAGACCGATGTTCCAGGTGGGGGCGCTAGTTACTCCGGCCTCCAGAACCAATGAACTGGAGAAGAAGAAGCAGCACAATACAGAAATAGAGGGAGAAACAGGAGCTGAAGGTAAAGAGATTTTTAACACTTTTCTCTCTGTTAACACTGTATTGAACTCTTGCAGAAATAGAGTTAGAAACAGGAGCTGGCGGTAGGGTAGAGTTCGTTGTATTTATCGTTTTTTTCCTGGTCACACCGTGTTTAACTCTCTCTTACCGAGCTGGGAGGAGAATGTTCTGTTTTTGTACAGAAGTGAAATATGTGAAGTGTGTGAGTGAACACAGAAGCAGCTTCCCCAGACTGAGCTGAGCTAAAGAGGCAAATAAATAAAGAGGGGGGGTGATATGTGGGTGAATGAGTGAAGAGGAGTTTTTGGGGGTGTTGTGGGTGAAGAATTTTGTGTGTGTCAAACGCTGAACAGAAATCCACTAGTGTAATCAGAAGTGAACACATTACTGAAACTGAACTTATACACTTTTATTATACTTAAAGAAGTTGTGTTTGAAGGATTCAAACTAAGAATAGTTTGCGGATTTTACACTTTTGAGAACATTGGAATGACCAAATCATTAACTGCTCCTATATCTTGAACAATATGAACTGGCGGCTTTATTTGTCAGTAATTTGGAAGCACTTGTAATGGCACAAGACCTGCAGTCACCAGATAAATGTCCATAATGTTTAAAAGAGATGGCATCATTTATTCTGCAAAATCACATTTTCCTAAAGCTGCACTTTATGTGAAGGAACAGACTGTAAAAGCCAGGGCTTCATAGGGATGCTTTTCCAATGAATAGGAAAGAATACTCAAAAGAAATGTAGAATATTCAAGCCATTGAATACACATGGGGGAAATAGTTACATGGGGAGTTGAAAAACAATCAGATTATCAGAAGGAGGAAGTGCAAGTGTGTAACTCAGAAAAACTTTTAGGATTTAACTAACTGTGTGTCCCAGTACTGCAGATTCATCAGCTGAACTCACAGCAACAGTCATGTGTGGGAGTTTCTCATCCCTAAACATTATCCCTAAAATAATTATTTCTGTTCATGTGAGCTAAACCAATAAAGCACACACTCTGCTCCCTCCTACCCTCATTCTTTTACTCCTAACACAATTCAAAACCACACTGGTCTGTTGTGCCTTAAACAACTTACACAACAACCGTCACTGTAAATACTATTTATTAGGGTTGCACCGATACCGATACCAGTATCGGGAATTGGGCTGATACTTCATTAAAGTACTCATACTCGTATTTGTACGTGAATTGCCCATACCATCCACCGATACCACTAAATAATATCACACTGGGCGGGATGTGATTTGTTGTCCTGCCTGACTTCAGTATCTAGGGGGAGACAACGAGCTGGAACGTCAGATATTCTATCCACGAGTTATGAGATTTTTTTCAATAAGAGTAAGCAATGTCAGCGATTTGGAAATATTTTAAGATAAAAGACGATGACAGAAGTAAGGCAGACTGTAAGATCTGCACTGCTACTGTGTCGAGGGGCAGAAAGGAATGTACATCGTTAACACTAGCAATTTGATTAAACATCTGAGGACGCAGCACAGTGCTAAGTACACGGAGTTGCTAATGCTAGTGCAAGACCGCAGCAACCAACCTTAATGCACGTCTTTGTGTACATGAAAGCAGGAGACTGTTTTGATACGTTCTTTAAGGGTGTTTTCATATATAGTCCTCTTTAAAGGAACCGAGTCCTCTAGAAGTGGTCCAAAAAGTGGACGTACAGAAAGGGGGCTCTTTTTATGTTCACACTGAGTTCATTTGAAGGGGACTCGGTTCTGTTTCTGTACCACATCATCTAACTACAGCAAGCCTACAGGGCGAAAACAGTCAAAGCGAATACGGAGTGCTTTGTGTTCATAATGCGCGAGTTTAACTGAACCATGCCACGGACTTAAAGCTTTGTTCAAACCAGAATGAACGGTTTATTTTTGCCTTGGAATAGCCGTCTGTTAATACTTTTTTTATTTAGCCTTATTATACCCTTAGCAAAAAGTAGTTTATTCTACGAGTATACTACGAGTATACTTATTTTATACTAAAACTGAGGCAGTATACTTGAAGTTTACTTTTTTATGTACTATATTTTATATACTTTAGAATAGTATAGTGAAGTATACTTGACTTATTTTTATAAGTATAAAGAAAGTATATAACGTATACTTTTGTAAATTTAAAATGACCATATAAAGTATACTTAAAGTATACTTTTATAAACTTAAAAATGTTCCAATGTAGTCTGAAGAAGTATGAAATTAGTATACTTTCTAGTACACTACAAGAACAAGGTCCATATACTTGCTATACTTATACTCAAGCATACTTAATAATATGAACTTCAGGTAAACTACTTTTTGCTAAGGGTAGGCTTGTCATAATCTGTAGAAGAGAAAATAAAACCGGTCTCCAAATTACTTGCACTTGCATGGACACCATTCTAAGAAATAGCGGTATCGGTACTCGGTATCAGCAAGTACACAAATAAAAATACTCGTATTGGTTTGTAAAAAATGGTATTGCTGCATCCCTACTGTTTATTATAAACTGCACATTCTCTGTCCTGTTGCTGCTGTTATTTACACAATTGTTTATTGTTCTACCTCTGTTTTGCATTTTGCGCACTTGAATCTGCTGCTAGTGTACAGTATCTGTCATATTGTATTCATATAAAATGTTATACATTGACAAACTATGGCACACAGTGTGAAATATAAATGTCGACTGCACTAAATTTTTGTCTCATGTTTTGTTTGGCTCTGGAGTACTGTGTACTGCGTATATGGCTGAAATGACAAAAAACCTACTTGACTTGAACTTTCCTTTTTTCATTTTTATCTTACAGAAAGAATGAAAACCTGCAAGTCTTCCCCTTCTCCTACTGCACACCCACTTCCACAATCACGCTTTACTTCCACAGCTACATCAATGAAAGCAACGGTGAGGGATTTGTGGAAGCCTAAAGAGGAAGATGTGACTCTGCTGATCTCAGGAGAAGTTAAATGTGAGAATGTGGTGTCAAGAAGCTCCAGTCCTCAGAAAACATCCTCTGCTACCCTTCTCATCAACACTTCATCTCATGGACCAACACAAACAAAGAAAGGACAAGGAAGAACTCACCACTGCTCAGAGTGTGGGAAGAGTTTTAGACAGAATAGTTCACTCAGAAGACACCAGCGTATTCACACAGGAGAGAAACCATATCACTGCTCAGAGTGTGGACAGAGTTTTAGAGTGAAGGAGATCCTTAAAATACACCAGCTTATTCACACGGGAGAGAAACCATATCACTGCTCAGAGTGTGGGAAGAGTTTTAGAGATAGTAGTGTACTCAGAAGACACCAGCGTGTTCACACAGGAGAGAAACCGTATCACTGTTCAGAGTGTGGGAAGAATTTTAGAGAGAGTAGTGTACTCAGAAGACACCAGCTTATTCACACGGGAGAGAAACCGTATAACTGTTCAGAGTGTGGGAAGAGTTTTACTGGACTGAGTTATCTTCGATCACATCAGCTTTTTCACACTGGAGAGAAACCGTATCACTGCTCAGAGTGTGGACAGAGTTTTAGAGTGAAGGAGACACTCAAAATACACCAGCTTATTCACACGGGAGAGAAACCCTATCACTGCTCAGAGTGTGGGAAAGGTTTTAGAGAGAGCAGTGTATTCAGAAGACACCAGCTTATTCACACAGGAGAGAAACCGTATCACTGCTCAGAGTGTGGACAGAGTTTTAGAGTGAAGGAGGCACTCAAAATACACCAGCTTATTCACAAGGGAGAGAAACCATATCACTGCTCAGAGTGTGGGAAAAGTTTTAGAGAGAGTAGTGTAGTCAAGAGACACCAGCTTATTCACACTGGAGAGAAACCATATCACTGCTCAGAGTGTGGGAAGAGTTTTAGAGAGAATGGTACCCTCAGAAGACACCAGCGTATTCACACGGGAGAGAAACCGTATAACTGCTCAGAGTGTGGGAAGAGTTTTAGAGAGAATTGTAATCTAAGAAGACACCAGCTGATTCACACTGAAGAGAAACAATATAACTGCTCAGAATGTGGACAGAGTTTTAGATGGAAAACTGGCCTCACAAAACATCGCTGCTCAGTGTGGGTGAAGTTGTAGGAAGTCCTGCCCTCAGAATACACCAGTGCACTCACACTGGAGAGAAACCAGATCAAATGGACTAACTACTTTTTGTCTGTTACTTTATGTTGAGTTGTTCTTTTATGTGCTCCAGTTGCTGTTTCCCATTATAATATACTAGTCATTTAATGTCCTTTACAAGAATAGAATAAAAGTATTACACATAAAAATAGTAGGAAAACAATACAGTAGTAACAAAAGAATGCATAGAAAATCAATAAAAGATTAAAATGCAATGGAAGTGGAGAAAAATTTAGGTTTAGCAGCTTTTTAAAGCTACTTTGGTGCAAATCTGATATTGATGTTTTTCATCTTGTGCATTTTTGTGCAGTAGATGTATTAGGTTTGAGTGCTGTTTTTATGCATGCATAATTTTTATGCTAGACCTTGAAAAAATGGATTTTGTATCACATTGTTGATGGGTGTTTATTCTTCATAAAAGATCTGTGTTTTATATTATAGATAGGCGTCGTACACTCCTTTTTTTTGTGAATAAAAGTCTCACTCAGTCCTTGATTAGTTTAGTCCCTGGGAGTCGTTCTTCTTGTGGCATATTTGCTCTTGCTCATTGTCCCCTTTCGTTGGGGGAGCCAGCAAACAACAAGGTTGAGGAACAACAAGGTTTACCCACAGATGACCGGTTGCCTCGAGTCCACTCCAATCCTCTTGCTCCCCCTTATGGTCCTTCCCAGAAAATACATTACCCAGTCCATCACATATACACTTCCATGTCGACACTTCATTGGACTTTATACTTCCAGGGTCCTATGTTTTCATGGTCCTGTCTTCCCTCAGCTCCATGTTTCCATCAATTTATGTTCCAGGTGTTCTACATATCCAAGGTTCTTCACATTTGTGCCTAAGAATGCATGAGTGGTCCTAACCAGACTATTGCCCCTGCTCTGCTGTGGCCTGTATCTGCTGTGCTTGGGTCCCTTGTTTACAACCACTTCAGGTAATACATATCTGCTAACTTTGATGTGTGCTGCTACTAGGTACCTTAAAGCTACACTCCTGCATAGCATTAAGTCCTGTTCAATCCCGTTCAAAGCTCTTAACCTTAACCCTGAAGCTAATCCTAAAACCTTACACCTACGGCCTGTGCCTAAACCTTAAAACATATAACCTTCACAGTAACCCCTCGACAATACACCCCAGTGAATCTGGGTATGGATTTGTCCCACTTTCCTGAAACCAGCATTATAAACTCACTATGCCAGACATTGCAACGTCTCAGTCTGGCCTGTTTTAAGAAATGGAGCTGGAGAACCACAACACGGCCAACATACCTTGTCTTTGTGATAAATGCTCCCCATCTAACTGTACTGTTCGTGAATAAACCTTCAACCTTACAGCTTTATTTGTCAAGAGAATACCAATGGACCATAGGAAAAATATGTTTAATACCAAAAAATAGCCAACTTTACAAAGTATGTTGGTTTTAAAGCAGCAGGTTTTGTTTTGAAACTTGATTCCCATGATCAACCCCTCTCTAACATCTGGAAAAGTGTAAAAACAAAACAAAAAAAAAGTCCAACTGGTCACTGCTGTTTAATCCACTACAGTAACCCCATGACTATTGTGGGGGTTACATTCCAAGAGTACCCCAAAAGTATAGTGAAAAACCACAATGTTGTGATGTCTTTAAAAAATGTTTAAAACGCCTAGTTTTATAGTGTAAACCCTAAATACAGTGCCTTGCAAACGTTTTCACCCCCATTGGCATTCTCTCTTATTTTGTAACCTTACAGCCTGGAATTTAAATGGATTTTCAATTTGTGAAAATGTGATGGACCTAGAAAACAAACTACAGATTAAGTAAGTTAAAAGGTGAAAAAATAATTCTAAAAAATGTAAAACTGAAAAGTGGTGCGTGCATTTGTTTTCACCCCTTTGTTTTGAAGCCCCAACCACTCCCTTCAAAAGCCACTTAGTTAAATAAAATCCACCTGTGAGCAGTGTGTCAAATGATCTTAGTATATATACACTTGTCCCCCAGAGTCAACACCGGTGCAACACCACTAAGTAAGGGCTACCATCAAGCAAGTGACAGCATGAAGACCGAGGAACTCCCCACATTGGTCAGAGACAAAGTTGTGAGAAATACAGATCAGGGTTGAGTTAGAAAAATAATATCACAAACCCTGAACATCCCAAGGAGCACCAATATAAATCCATTATTAGAAAATGGAAAAATGATGGCACCGTAGCAAACCTGCCAAGAGAGAGTCGTCCACCAAAACTCACAGACAGGAAAGGAGGGCATTAATCAGAGCAGCAACCAAGAGGCCAAAGATAACCTGAAGGAGCCGGGAAGCGATGGGAGTTTCTGTCCATAGGACCACTATAAGCCCCACACTGCACAGAGCTGGGCTTCATGGAAGAGTGTCCAAGAAAATAAGGCAGACTTTTTTAAATTTGTCAGAAGGTGTATTGGAGACTCCTCAAACATGTGGAAGAAGATGCTGTGGTCAGATGAGACTAAAATGGAACTTTTTGGCCATCAAGGACAACACTATGTCTGGCACAAACCTAACACCTCTCATCATGCTGAGAACACCATCCCCACAGTGAAGCATTGTAGGGACAGCATCATGAGGTGGGGATGCTTTTTTATCGACAGGGACTGGGAAACTGGTCAGAACTGAAGGAAAGATGGATGGCGCAAAATATAGAGAAATTCTGTTTGAGTCTTCCAGAGATTTGAGACTGGGACAGAAGTTCACCTTCCAGAAGACAACGACCCTAAACACACTGCTAAAGCAACACTGCAGCAGTGTAGAGAGAAACAGGTGAATGTCCTAGAATGGCCCAGTCAAAGTCCAGACTACAATCCAATTGAGAATCTCTGGGATGATTTAAAGATTGCTGTACACAAGTGGCGTCCATCCAACTTGAAGGAGCTGGAGCAGTTTTGCCATGAAGAATGGACAAAAATACCTAGATGTGCCAGGCTTGTGGAGATGTACACGAAGAGACTTGTCGCTGTTATTTCTGCAAAAGGTGGCTGTACAAAGTATTGATTCTGGGAGTGGGTGAATAGTTGTGCATGCTCAGGTTTTATTTTTGGTGTCATGTCTTGTTAGTGTCACAAAAAAAAAAAAAAATTGCATCTGCAAAGTGGTCGCTGTGTTGTGTAAATTAAAAGATACAACTCCATCCCCCCAGTTCCTGTTACATTCCAAGTTGTAAGGGAATAAGATAGAGAGAATGCTAGGAGGGGGTGAATACTTTTGCAAGGCACATTATGCCCCCAAATATGCTCCCAAAACACGTCAGTTTCATTTTAAACTCAGCTTTACCCTTAAAGAAAATGTAGAAATGTAGAAAAAGTAAACCTGTATCCATACTGTACAGTGTACACTGAACTCCCACAGTGCTAGAATGTAAATACCGATGTTACCCCTGTATAGACTGTACTGTAATTCATGCATTCATTTCCTTGTGCTGTATGTGCTGGTGTTTTTTTTGGTATAAACAGGGTAAATAGAGAAATAAATTCATTTAATTTGCAGTAAAAAAAAAAATACAGGGCTTTAAAAGAACAAAAAAAAAAAAAAGAGAAAACTTGAGATGCTCCACGGGGGAAATTCTGGACAGCTGACTGTGACATCCGGGTCTCATCTGCCATGCCCCCTCGTTCTCGTGCTGGTTGTTTATATTTAGGTTCGGCACTGAGCAGCGGATGTTCATTCTGTTCAGGTGTCTGATTGCCTTGCTAACCGCCGCGCCCGAACACAATCACCACAAGGTCGTAGCGGACGAGGCCCGGATGTCAAAAGGGCAAAAAAAAAAGGTGGAGGATATTTGCAATTACTAGTTAAAGGGGATATATTATGCAAAACTCACTTTTTAAAAAATAAGTTATAATAAGTCTAGGGGCTATACAAAACATGTTCATGATGTTCTTTGCACAAAATCACTCTCACATAAAGAGATATCACCAGCTTAATTCTTGACAGTTTTGGCCCCTTTTAAAACAAGCTGTTTCAGGGCTCTGTCCCTTTTATGCAAACAAGCTGTTGCCATGCCCCACCCACCCCATGCTTAGGCTGCGCCTTTAAATAGGAACCAAGATGGCGGCGCGCTAGGTCGCAGCGGCCACTCCGGGTCCAACACTTTGGTGCAAAAGTGTGTTTTTT
>JBBIGA010118108.1:0-7500 GCA_037576975.1 Alestes dentex | reverse complement strand
CGTCTGTGACTCCAGACAGTCTGCAGGAACAAACAGAGCATCATTATTATTAGTAGTAGTGGTACTGAATGTACTCCTCAGTCTATTATTACTATAACAATAATAATAATAATAATTATTATTATTATTAATCTTCATTATATTTCAGGAGACGATGTAAGTCTTACCTCCAGTGTCGGCACAGAAGGTGATGAGCCAGCCAAGTCTGGAGGCAAACGCTTGGTCGATCTCAGAGAAAACATTTCCTTCAAAACAGAAACACAGACATCAGGACTCTCAGAGAATCAGCCGGCAATACAGACAACGTAAACATTGCTCGCCTTTCGGAAGGTGGCTAACGTAAACAGTGTCCAAAAAAAGAGAAGTGGATGACAAATATTGACAGGTGCCAAGAAGGATGGAAAACGGCAGATTTATTTTATGAGGTCAGTGTGTCTCGCTGGTCAAGAGTCTTAAGGAGAACGAACTTCAGAGGCCTTTTGGAACTACAGAAACACGGAGCAAAGACTGCAAATAAAAAGCCCTAATTAAATGACTGGCTTTATCAAAACAGGTTTACTCACATCAGCAGTTATTATAATAATCATATGAACATGCTCCTCTATTATTATTATTATTATTATTATTTTTATTAGTCAATGTACACCAAAAGCAGTCTGCTGTGACACAAACAAAGTCTGTTTAATTTAGCAGTTATCATTTTATGCTCTGTGTTTTATTTAATATTCTTACTGGCCCACTTACTTTAATTTAGTAAAATTAATCACTGTAGTAAACGTCCAGCTCCTATTTTATTCACAGCCCTCACCCTGGACACCAATAATGGTCAAGTTTATACATTCGCGGGGGTTATGTTCTGAGAGCACCCGCGAATAGTGGAAAAAAAACGCATATTTGTGATGTGGTATTAAAAAAAAAGCCTAAAAAAGCTATTTTTATAGCGTAAACCCTAAATATGCTCCCAAAACACTTTAATTTCATTTTAAACTCTGTTTAATACATTGCCTTTAAAGAAAATGTAAAGGTAAACCCGTATCTGTACTGTACAGTTTACACTGAACTCCTGCAGTGCTAGAATGTAAACACCGATGTTACCCCTGTATAGACTGGACTGTAACTCATGCAGCGCGTTTTCTTTGTGTTCTCTGGACAGAACCAAAAATGTATAGTTATATTTTATATGGAAATGTAGCTGAACTTACGTTAATGTTGCTGTTACAAAATCAGTAAATTATATTTTTCTTAATAATTTAGCACTAAAATTATAAATTGCCCAAAAAAAAAAATGTGGAGAATTTCTGTGGTTCTGGCGAATTTGTGGGGGTTACCACAGGTTGGTTCTAAGAAAAAAAAAAATCAGCAAATGACTGAAATTTTTTATTTAATAATAATTTAAAAAAAAGCGAATTAGTGAGGGTTTACTGTACATTACTAAACATAAAACACATTCACACACACACACACACACACACACACACACACACACACACACAAACACACACACACGGGAGGATCAGGTTTTGTGACGGTACCTTGCCACATCTCGGTCACTTTGCTGGTCACAAACCGCATGGCAAACTGCGTCAGGCTGGACTTGGTTCTGTCCCCGTAGAATTTCTCTGGATTCTGAGGACAGACAGAGACGTTCAGTAAACTGCGACAGCCGCTCAGAGACTTTACTGCGGTGAAACAGTCCGGCTGAAGTGTGCGTCCTCACCATCCCGGCTCTGAAGATGAACAGGCTGGGGTAGCTGCTGATGCCTTTACTGCGACACAGCCTGCCATTGTCCCCGCAGTTCACCGCCCCGATCCGGATCACGCCGTCCATCTCTTTAGCAAACTCTCGCCACTGGGAAGAAACAACAGGTCAGACAACAGGTCAGCACTCTTGTGTAAAAAGACACTACAGCGTTCGGCTTCATGTTCAATTCATTTTTACAGCTCACAGGAAGACATACTCCTTCCTAAACCACGCCCACAAGGTGGAGAAGAGTGGAGGGGTCGTTTTTTGCCAAAATGATCCTTTAAAGGGGACATATTGTACCTCTTTTTAAACAAGTCATAACAGGTCTATGGGCTACAAAACATGTTCATGAAGTTCTTTGCACAAAATCACTCTCACATAAAGAGAATCACCAGCTCTGTTCCTGACAGTTTCAGTCTCTTTCAAAATGAGCCGTTTAAGGGCTCTGTCTCTTTTATACAAACAAGCAGTTGCTGGCCCCCATCCCATGCTAACCCTGTGCGTTTACCACACGTGAAAATGGCAGAAAACAGAGGCGCTATCAGCCCTATATGTTGGACCCCGAGTCGGTCCCAGAGCGAGATGAACACAACACTTCATGAGTGACTCGCCTTCGCCTGGAGGATCTTCTACTAATCTAGTGGGTGTGGCTCGACAGGTGAGGGGCGGGTCTATGCAAATTTCCTCATCCTAACGTCACAATAGGGGAGCATCCAAACGGCTCATAGAAGCACATGATTCCTGACACCAAAATCTTTCAATTGACTGAAAGAAAACGGATGTATGTTTTTACAAAATGCATAATATGTCCCCTTTAAAGGAACAGTATCAGTCGCAGTCATGAAACATTAATATCTGTACTTTGATCTTGCAGGGCAGGAGACATTGCAACAGGACAGAACAGGAAAGAACAAAAGAAAGAAAGAAAGAAAGAAAGACAGCAGTCTTTCAAAGTCTGTCTAAAGCAGGTGACTCTCACCGTTGGAGCCAGATCGTGACAGTGGGAACACCGGGGAAAGTAGAAATTCACAAACCAAACTTCTCCAGAGTTCACCGCCGCATCTGTGGGAGAGAAAAGACAAAAATATAATATTTTGTGATGTCACAAAATGCACATATTTCTATATGTCCTTTTATTTAGCCAACAACAGTTTAGCCCCGCCCACTCAGGCTGAAGTTCTAAGGAGTGTTTCAGCTCTGTGCTGTTTCTGAATGAGCTGTGATACAGGGCAACCAGGAAAAAGATCTTTTATATATAAATTAGTTTTAGCGGCACAGTAACCACAAACAGCCTGTTTAATTCTACGGTTGGAAAATGGTCACGCAAGAATGATGACGGATTATGAAATTTCTTTGGTAAGCAAACTCATCGAACCTCAGGGGAGAGGAGGAAAATGTAGAATGTGTGTGTTTTTTTTTTTTTTTTTTACCTCAGCCACTCAATACCTTTAATGGGTAAAGAATGGATAAAATAATTAGATTTTGTTGGATGACATGGAGAGCTTGATTTGCTAGAACACTCAGTAACTCACCTGGAGCTGTGATTGGTCACCCTGTCAGTAAAAACTGATTTGCTAGAGGCTCATTTGCATATTGCTGCCTGTTGCAATATCAGAAACCGATATTGCAACAGATGATATAGTGTGCAGCTCTGTTAATAAGAGAAGCTGGTAAACACCACCACTCACCAAAGTCTCCTCTGTCCAGAGTGATGATTTCTGGATCGTCATCATAAATTCCTGCAAAACATAAAGGCGGGTTAGTGATCATTTAAAGTCAATCCTAAAACCCCAAGCTTCAAAACAGACAAGAAATCCACTTGAGGTACTAAATCATACCAAAATCGTATCTGTAGTAGTTCCAGCTCTCATATCGGCCGCCCTGCTGCTCATCCTGAAGCCCCTTCTCTCCATATTTGTCATATTTCTTCCTCAGGTCTTCATCCTTTAGCACCTCATATGCACGGTTGATCTTCAAGAAATTCTCGTGCGCCGTCTCATCGTTCTAGAAAAAAATAGGCACTCGTGATGAGTGGACTGAAAAGGTTGTCATGTTTACAGTGTTGATCATTCCACTCTCCGACAGCCCACCAGACTCCCTGACTAACTAACAGACTCTCCGACAGTCCACCAGATTCCCTGACTAACTAACAGACTCTCCGACAGTCCACCAGACTCCCTGACTAACTAACAGACTCTCCGACAGTCCACCAGACTCCCTGACTATCAGATTCTCCGACAGTCCACCTAACTAACTAACTAACTAACTAACTAACTAACCAACAGACTCTCCGACAGTCCACCAGACTCCCTGACTAACTAACAGACTTTCTGGCAGTCCACCAGACTCCCTGACTAACTAACAGACTCTCCGGCAGTCCAACAGACTCCCTGACTATCAGATTCTCCGACAGTCCACCAGACTCCCTAACTAACTCACAGATGCGCCAATAGTCCATCAGACTCCCTGACTAACTAACAGACTCTCCAACAGTCCACCAGACTCCCTGACTAACTCACAGATGCGCCAATAGTCCATCAGACTCCCTGACTAACTAACAGACTCTCCAACAGTCCACCAGACTCCCTGACAGTCCATCAGACTCCCTGATTAAAGACCATGCCCTCTGACACTACACTAGAAACACTGGCAAGACTGGTCACAGATGAACCATACAGGACAAACAAAGCTGAGTTGCTGATACTCACCGGGTTCTTGTCCGGGTGCATAGTCAAAGCAAGCTTCTTGAAGGCCTGTCGGATCTCGCGGGTGCTTGCTTCTCGTGAAATTCCCAGCAACTTATAATAATCCTCATCCGAATGACTGCTAACCACCAACCACGTTACGATGAACAGGAATAGCAGCATCTTCCCTGAAGGTCTCACCGGGACCACCGGCAGGCTCGATTTCTGACGCCTCATTGTTGCAGGTGTTCTCTGGGGAATCGAAGAGTCGGTTCTTTTACACGGGAGTAAATGCTGTAATCATCACCTGTAAGAACAGAGCAAACAATTGGAAAGGCTGCCACACGTCCTGTAATACCCTCTGGCAGGTGAAAATCAACACAGGCGTTTACAGCTCATGTTTACAGAAGGTGGAGGCTCTGGACACCAAGCAGCCTCAATCCCGGAACCAGCAGGACAACAGGAACTCTCTTCTTACACATTTATGACAACCGACTGTTTACATTCATATTTTACTTACCCTCACCTAATTCTTCATCCTACCAAAGATCCAGTACAGCACAAAAATCTTAGACATCTGAGAATATTATATTTAAAACCTGTTTAAGGAGTATATGTTTTAAAAGCTAATATTAAAATGTAGGCACAGAATAGCTATTAATCAAGTAAATAGTCATTCTACGTTTGTTTATGTGTTTGCTTAATCATTCCCAGACCTCCTCATGAAAGCCCAGTCATGTAGCAATGTAGTTCTCATCAAATAACTTGTTCAGCTCAATCAATACTTCATTAAAGTAAATCAGGAGCTGCTGATGGAGTTTCACAAACTGGAGGAACCGAGGAGGAATCTGGAACCGAACCTGTGTTCTCCTCACCAGCTCACAAAACATGAACTACTTTTACACACTAAACAAATCTTGATATTATTTACTGTTTTCTTGTTTGTTAGATTCTAATGTTAATTTGTGTATTTGCTGGCAGAAAGGCAGAAAGTCCCTCATTTGCACAGAACTGTCTAACAGTCTTCGGTAAACCAACACCGACATCAACCTCGAGCAGCAGGCCGGCACACGACAGAGCACCGGAAAAAGGGTGTCAAGAAGTTTAATAAAACATCGCTTTTCTACATTATTCCTGAAAGTTAATTTCCCCTGAGGACATTTGTGTAGATGTATGTACCAAAACCAGCCTTAATTCATATTTGATTATCATTTTCAAACCTCTCGTATACATCTTAGGTCCAAAAGTCTGCAGACACCAGCATTTCTTCTCTACCAAAGGTATTTTAGGGCCAATTCTGGGGTGTTTCCGGAACTGCTCGAGACATGTTTGGGCTCAAATTGATCTATTTTTTTAGTTCAGAACTGATTCTACGAGGCTAATGGTACACTAGAAGTCAATAGGGCTAATATCCTACACTTTTTCCACCTTTGGTGATATTTGTGTGGCTTTATTCACCAAAAACCTTTTACATTACTAACCTCACTTTTTCCCTCAGAATCATTTTTTGTGACATCACAAAAGCAAATAGCCTTTTTTTTTTTTTTAAAGGGATTTGTTTTACATATATGGTCAGCATTGAAACATGAGTGGTGTTTATAAACCACATGAACCCATTTCTGTTTAAATAGAAAAAGTTTTCTAGAGTGTTCCCTGATATGCGCCCTTTAATAAGGCCAGTCCAGAAAACAGCTGTGTCAATAAAGTGAAATTCCCTCAGATGCTCAGACTAAACCCTCTTTTTTTCCCCACAACCCCTGACGTTGAGTGTTTACGTCTTTTAGAAAATCTTTACTCTTCATTAATTCTATATTTAGTCTTTTAACTCAAGATTAACTCTCTGGCTGAAGCTAACAGGCTAACCTGAGGTAACCCTGCGCCACAAGCATCAGAAACCAAACTCCACGTCAGTGAGAAGAGCTTTTATTAAAATATAACTTCAAAACGGTGAGATTTTACCTCAGAAAAGTGAAAGCTTGGATTCTCAGGGCTCTTCTCTCGGATGCCGGTACAGCGCTGCGCCGCCACGCTCCCCTGCCAAACTCTGCACCCCCAGGACCCCGGGGCTGCCCGGCCCACCTGCCTGATTTAAAACTCAGGTTTTCAAGTTTCTGTCTTCTAATTTACTGTCAGATACAGAGAACAATACTGTCAAATACAGAGAACAACACTTTACTGTCAAATACAGAGAACAATACTGTCAAATACGGAGAACAACACTTTACTGTCAACTACAGAAAACAATACAGTCAAATACAGAGAACACCACTTTACTGTCAAATACAGAGAACAATACAGTCAAATACAGAGAACAACACTTTTCTGTCAAATACAGCGAACAATACTGTCAAATACAGAGCACAACACTTTACTGTAAAATACAGAGAACAATACTGTCAAATACAGAGAACAACACTTTAATGTCAAATACAGAGAACAACACTTTAATGTCAAATACAGAGAACAATAAAACACCATCAACAGTAATGAAGTTCTTAGACTCAGAGCCTCCTCAAACTATGTACAATAAAATAACACTTGAGTAGAATGAAACAAAAGCAAGTGGAAAAATAAATAGTAAAATAATAAGCAAAAAAAAAAAAAAACTTAAAAGAACACGTCCCTATTGTTATTGTCCTATGAAGTTCTGTCAATCCTATCAATCTGACCCCATTCAACATTTCCTCTTCTTCTACTTTTGGTTGCTCACGATTACAGAACTTCTCAGCATCTCCATTTCCTCCCGTCCTCTGGATCTTCCCCTCCCACACCAACTGCCTGCATGTCCTCCCTCACAAACATCCATAACCCTCCTATTAGACCTTCCTCTCCTCTTCCTTTGAGCTCCATCCTCAGCATCCTTCTCCCAACACACTCAGAGTCTCTCCTCAACATCCTCCCCCTCCTACTCTTCCTCATCTCCTCCTGCTCTGGACACACCTTGCACCTCTTTTTCTTCTTTGAAAAATTAGTAGCCCAGTTCACCCAGGACCCTGTCGGTTAACAGTACACACACACACACACACACACACACACACACACACACACAAACACACAAAGAAACACACACAC
>JBBIGA010118107.1:0-10045 GCA_037576975.1 Alestes dentex | reverse complement strand
TCTCTCTCTCTCTCTCTCTCTTTCTCTCTCTCTCTCTCTCTCTCTCTCTCTCTCTGTCTCTCTCTGTCTCTCTCTCTCTCTCTCTCTGTCTCTCTCTGTCTCTCTCTCTCTCTCTGTCTCTCTCTGTCTCTCTCTGGTCTGAAGTTGTGAGAGAGGAGCAGAAGGTGCTGCCGTGGCCGTTTGTCCGTTCGGTGGGTCCCCCCCCCTCCCCTCCTCTGCCGGCGTCCTCCCCGTTCTCCCGCTCCCTCAGTGTGGGATCCTCCCCCAGCCGCGCTCCTCCTCGTCCCGCGCTGGCTCCGGACGTCCGGCAGGGTCACACCCCGCTCCCACAGCAGCTCGACAACTGCAGGGCAAAACGCACCAGGTACGGCCTGATCCCGTCCTCACACATTTCACTGCTGCCCTCCTCAAACAAAGGTGCCAGGAGGAGCAATCTGAGCGCTGTCCCACAGAAACCCTACTGATTCCCTCAGGAACCTTCCAGTGGTTCTTCAGAGCAGTTCTGAAGCCTGTCCTCAGGGACCCCCCCCAGCGAAAATCTGGCTTTTCTGAGGGTTTCCTGAGGACCAGTTTGAGAAACGCTGTCCTTAAAAAAAACATTTTTGCCACTGTGTGCTGAAACTCTACATAATCTGAAGGTTCTAAACCAAATCAGTTTGTTTTTCAGTTAGTCCAGAATGTCCAAGCTGAGAGCTATTTAAACCTAGGCTTATTATTCAGTCGCTTTAATACTAATTATTCTACTTTAGTTTGAATGATCATTTTAAGATTTTTCAGTAACTGCTTTGAAATTAATATTTAAGTTAGACAATTATGAGAGTGAGCATCTGAAGTGTAGCCTAACATATGGACTAATTTCCCAGGAATACGGAATGATCTAGACTAAATTGCAAATTCCCACACATGGTATTAATAAAGGGTTATCTTATCTTAGGTAGGAATTTGATGATGTAACACCATTGTTCCTGCCAGTTAGTCCATCCCTGGGTATAGTTCATATCTTAGAAACCCGTCTCGCTTGTTTAGAGAAGCTGAGACTTTTGTGGCTGCAGTGAATTTCATACCAGTTCTGCGAGACTGACTAAAGTAGCCCTGTTAGCAAAATGCTAATCCTCACTGTAGGCCAATTACGAGAGCAGGCAGGTTCTTGTTCGGAGAAAAGACAAACAAAAGCTCAGAGCCACGCTGAGAGCTGAAGGACAGTGAGGGTCTTTATGTCCGCTCTGGCCACTGTGGCGTTTAAACTGCATGACTGATTTGGCAGCAGGACCTGGAATTTCCTCTCATTAGTGCATCATTGTGCTCAGCGCCTCTTCACTCTTTCCAGCGGGTCATTTTCTCCTTGCTCTTCTCTAAATTGCTTCTTGTCCTCTCTTTCTCTCTCTCGTTTCTCTACTTTTGTCCCTGGTATGACATTCTCATTTTGTTTTTTGACATATCCAACACACCCACCCCTGCACCCCAACCCAATTCCTACCTCTCCATCACTCCGTTTGATGGAACCAAATCTCTTTTTCTCCACCACAAACAAATTCCATCTTTGAAAACGCTAAATCCGCCTTCTCTCTCTCTCTTCCTCTCTCTCGCTCCATGTGATTCTTCTGCCTCACATCTCCGCAGTTCTCTAAATAGATCTCGGCTCAGCTTCCATTGACCTTTAATCTTTTAAACCTAGAACTGCACAGCCTTGAAGACGGCTGTGTTTTTTAACATCTTGACTAGTTCTATTCTTTTGTTTGGTTTTGTAATACCGTCGTGGAAGTAAAGCCTGCGGAGCGACTGCTGGGTTTTTACACAATGTGGTAATAAATGAAAGGAAGTAGATAGAAGCACGTAGGTTTTTTGAAATTTCCCTGCATTTGCTCCATCGAGGAGCAACACGTTTGGTAAAGCCTGACCTTTCGGAAACTAGAGAAGTGTACGTTTTACCCCTGAATATGAGGTTTGGACCTGGTACATTTCTGTACGTTGATGTTATTGTGAGAAACTCTTACCTCGTTCTCCTTTTTCCCAGCATTTTGATCCCCATCCAATAAAAGTTGAACAAAAAAAAATCAGTTAAACTGTATGAATTCTTTTCTTTAGCAGTGTACTTAATAGGGATGCCGCATTCCCGCCTGGTAGAGAAATACACTACCAGTCAAAAGGTTTTGCACACCACAGATCTGTTTTTACCACTGATCCATTTATTTCACATACTGTAGATTTTTATTCTTGTTAAACTCTGGAAAGTTGTTGAGTGAACATCTATAAATGAAAATGTGTGAAATAAACCCAGTTTCCTTTCTAAGATGAGAGAATCTGTAACAGTGCAGGTCTGATTCCTGTTAACTGTTGTTGGTGATGCAGAGTCAAATTCTAGACTGTCCTTTAACTTTACATGCACTCGTTACTGTTTCATCTCATTAACTGTCACTTAATAGCTTGTTATACATTTAACAGTTGTCTGGTGATCCACGTTATAATTGAATTAGTTGAGTGTAGGTGAGTAATGATGAATAGAAATAGGACATTGTTTGGTTAAAGAAGGTTCTCAAATGGTGTACACACTGGGAATATAGTTTTAGCAAAGAATATTGAGTGTATTTTAGTAAATATGTGAGTGACACACCAGCGTAGAAGATCTCAGTGTGTGCAAAAACTTTTGACGGATAGTGTGCTTTTAGTTTTTCTTCGGACCTCACAAATCAGATGAAGAACATGAACCGAGCGTGTCACCAGCTATCGTAAATGATCTTCACAAACCATTTACAGATTTGCATGCTGTCATTTTACTGCAGTCGACCTTAAGGCAGTAAATGTGAGGGCATTGTTGAGCAGAGTTGTTTAAACAACGTATTTAAAACAGCCTGACCTAAATATCTGCTTCTGGTAATTACGTTAGATTTTAGTAGCAAATACGGTTTCATCGCTGATTATCAAACTGGTCTTATGTAATTCTGCCTATTCAGTATAAAGTAATTTAGCCTAAAAATGAAATGTTGACCAGAGGAGGACGGGTTCCTCTTTTGACTCTTGGTTCCTCCTGAGGTTTCTTCTTCCAGATTGAGGGTTTCGGTCACCCTCTGTCTTGCTCACTAGCGCCTCGGACTCAGATTCTATCAAGCTGCTTTCTGACGAGTTGTAAAAAGTGCTATAGAAACCAAATTCAACTGACTTTTAGAAGTTCCTCCAGCAAGCTGAAGTGAAATCATGCTTGAGGAACAACTGAATTTAGCAGATTCCCTTTAAAAAAACACGTTCTGTATTTCTGCCGCAGTGTATTGGGGCCTATTAGGGCTACACGATATGGACAAAATGTCAGTATTGCGAGTTTACTGCTGCCTATTGCGTTTGTGATGCTTTTCAAGATATTAAAGGTCCCATATCATCACTTTTCTGGAATGAGAAAAACAGTGTGTAAATTTTGTTGACTTTGAGACGATAAGCTTTCCAGGATGTGTAAAAAGTTTGGCTCTTTTATATTTATGAATTAAAAATATCACTTTGGCCGATTCAAGAGCAAATAATGTTGCTCATATTAACCCACGCAGTGTCCGCTTCAGGTTTTGAAAAAGGGCTCATTAAAATAATTGACGAAAAAAATCAGCTATTAGTCAGTTTGAATGTAATCGTGATCGATCATAAACGTTCCAAATCATTTCGGTTCCAGTGTTTTCTAAACAATTTATGAACATCAGGGAGGCCCTTTATCTCAAAATAATGAATAATGACCAATAAAAATTTAGACCTAGTATCTTGCACTAATGACTTACTCTGAAATAAGTCATTTTCAGTTTAATAATAAAATGTAATGGATTCAAAATCGAGAGAATATCATGTATCATTTTGACCTGTAAGCCAGAATTTTGACACAGGGCTGCCGGAAACACAGAAGGAGGGAGTGGGAATGTAAAAACTGAATTTGAACAGGTTTTTACTTTGTCCATCAATGAAGCGTATACAGCTACAAGTAAAGAACACTTTCCTGGGACTTACGGCCTTCTCACTTTCAGGACTCAGTCATTGCATGTCTTCTTTCATTTGATATTATTTTGTTCATGATTTATTATTGCATTTAAGTTTGCATTTGAGTTTTCTAATTATGTTCCTTATGTGTTTTTTTTTTTTTTTCTTTTTTTTTTTTTTCTTTTTTCCCCCTTTTTCATACTTTTTCCTTTCTAAAATTTCTTTTGGTCATTTTCGCTTTATGGCATGCTCCCCTCTCCTCCTCCTCCTCCTCCTCCTCCTCCTCCTCCTCATCTTAATTGTCCTCTCTCCCTGTCCCTGGTCTTGCCTGGCCCCTGCGCACACCTTCCATCGTGTCCACTGTCCCTCTCCCCTCCTGTAGCAATCAGGGTCTGGTTGCCAGAAGCAGCCTCTACAGTCGCCATATCAGCAGCAGAGACCTTGGGCCATTATTGGCGGAACGGCTGGACAACATGAAGCTTCCAGGTAAAGCGCCATTCCACTTCAGGGCCACGCGGCGCGACAGTGCATGCCTTACGTCGCTTTGGTCCACAAAACACTACATTTCCCAAGTTCTGCCATGTTGGACCTTGTCATGTGTGCTTCCTCAGGGCTGAAGCCAGTGTTCAGTGAGAAAGTGTGTGACACAGGGGGACAGGCAGACGCACTGGAACACACAAACACAGCACAAAGGTTGGCTATGCCTCACACGCCGTGTGTGAGACTTCACCTAGTGATGGGTTTCTCTCTTCTTCCAGATACTGAGTCAGAAAAAGGCACAAATGGTGGTGTGGCTACTCAGACATTAAAATCTCACTTTAAAACGTGCTGCTCCTTGCTTTTCTGACAACATGCTTTCCTTCCTTCATGTCTCAAACTTTGTATTCTGACCTGTCTTTGAAGATATCAGACATACACGTTTACCACAAATGAAGCTGATCAGCCAAGACCAAGGTTGGCGTACCAAGTTTGTTCAGAAATCCAGCTCAAATCCGATTTTTCTACATTCCTACAGAAGCATCAGATCAGACCAGTCAGTTTGGATTTCGTGTCTTTTCATCATTCTGTGGCCGGTTCTCAGCATCAAAACATGATAAGGAAATTTGCCCTGAGCGCAGTGCACAAGCGTGGAAAGTTGATGGTTTTAAGCCAGAAAATGAATACTAGATAGTATTTTCTCGTGACCAAGTCATCCTATTCTCAGTCTCTTTGCTAGAAAGCACATTCTTGTGAGATATTGCACTGATTGTTGTGTTAGTTATAGTCATTAAGGATTGATATGTATTAAGATACAAGCTGCGAATGGTTCGCTAAGTTTTGCCAGACTCCCGTGAGCGTGCTGTTACTGTGCGAATGCAAATGTGATTTGGTCACTTAGCTTGAAAACTGTACCGTCTTAAAGTCAAAAAATTAGATTTAAGAAATAAATCTGATTTGCCCCACAAATGCGAATACAGTCTGACCGTACAAATCAGATTTGGTAACTTAGCTTGAAAACTGAGCCGCCCAAAAAGTAGATTTACGGAATAAATCTGACTTGCCATGCAGTGTGAACAAAGATCTCTAACAGCTGGACACTAAATAAATGAAAGGGTGGTCCCTGACTTTTGCACAGGACTGTAGGTCTGGAGCGACACTACTGAATCAAACTTTCAACGTCAAACATGTCTTGGCTGATGGACGTTTCTGGTAGGTGGGAAAATTATTATTTTTTTTCCTTTAATCTGTTTCCTCCATTCTCTCTCTCTCTCTCTCCTTCAGCACACAGCTCCGGGGTCAGACTGTGTCTCTTCCGCCTCTGCCGGTTTCCAGGCCTGGTTCTAGACAGCTGGCAACCCCGAAGCAGAGAGAGGAGGCAAAGCAGAGCCAGGTCCCAGAGAACAGCCTGAGGACAAATATCCATCAGTGGCCTTCAGGAGTGGAGGACGTGAAGAAAAACAGAGCCGCAGAGGTGGAGAGAGGGTCAGACAGGGGCAGCTGGTCCTGGACGGTCGGAGAGAGACAATGCACGGCCCAGTGGGTCCGGCGGAAACAAGAGTACCGCAGCACGAGGCCCTGGTGACAGGGTTCATGCAAGCATGAAGAGAGGAGCTGGAGGGAGATCAGAGGAAAGAGGGGAACCAGAGGACATGAGGGGGAAAAAACAAAGCCGAGATGATTTAAAAACAAAAAAGAACGCGTAAAAGCTTCCCATGCTCCTGACTAACTCATGGAGAGTAAGGGGTAGAATAAATAATGTGAGGGAGATTTTAAAAAAGCCATAAAGAAGCTGCACATTTCGCAACTGAGGCAGCAGTGTTTGACTCAGTTGTGATATTTACAGGGTCACTGTTGTTTTTTTTTTTTCATGATTATTGTAGCCATGCATTTAATGCCTCAGGTTTTTACTGGATGAAAAACAGTATTATTGAGATCTTCAGGGACTTTTCTATTTCAAAATAAACTGAAAAAGTGCATGAACTGGATCAGCTTCATGTTTCATGAAACACTCCCACTGCAGTGTCACAGATTAAGGACTTAAACCACAACACATGGGGAGAAGGGAGATTTCCTTCAAAGCAAGTTTTAAATGGGAATTCCACCAAGTCATCCACCATAATAAGATGATAGATGTTAATAAGATGATCATTTAGTCAGAATCGTTCACAGTGGTGGTGAATGAATCCAGACATTAAGACTTCCGAATATGTTGCCTGATGCCTTTGTCCATTTTTTTAAAGGTAGTTTTGTTAAGGCTTTGGCCTAAGAAAGTACATTCAGGTTGGAGATATACATGCTTGGCATCACAAGACAAAATAGTCCACTAATTTTGGATTAACCACATTATTATCAACATCAATATTACATATAGAAGTTATGGAGGTGCCCTGGTTGTTTTAGACAGTAAAAAAAAATGGCTAAAATTGCACTGTAGACATTTTGACCCCAGCTTCCATTCACCACCACTGTAATAAAATCTGAATAAAGTTCCTCAACAGTGAACCTTTCATGAACCTCCTGAAGACTCATCTATTCAGAGAGCACCTTCTCTCCTGATTCACTATCCTTCCAAAATCACACTTGCATCTTCTTGCACTGCTCCCTACTTAAAAACCTGGTTCTCACACTGTCCTGATGCTTGAGTGTTTCTTCAATTTGGAGTTACTTTAGATAAAAGTGTCTGCCAAGTGTAATGTAACCTTTCCACATCAAACCAGTGACTTATGTACGGGAAAATCTGAAGGGTCCAAGAAAGATATCGCCGTAGAGATCACATTAGCCTCTTGTGGAAGTCAAAGGTACTGCAGTTATCATTTGAACCTCTTAGAGGTGCTGCAGAGGTGTTTGTTTTTATAGCGTTTAGCCAAGGCTGCCTGTTGACAACAAAGAGTGCATAGGAATGACTTTACACAAAACCATTACTGTTCTGGAAAGACGGCGCTGATGAAAATGACAACATTTCCAGGCATTATCCGACTTGGAACCTGTTGAAAGCAAGTCTCCCTCAGCACTTCATCCTGCTGGTACATTTTATACAGGTTTTGGAGGACAAGGGGACATAGAATACACCCGGAGACCTTCAGGAGGGGTGGAAAGGCCAGTTGTGGCCAAGAGTTCAGAGCCAATTGTGTTACTGTCAGAACAAAACTTGACGCTGAGGGGTCAGAGCCATAGAAAATGTTATTTATTTCTATTTTTTTAATATTATGAACACGTAAAACATAACAGCGGACTGATTCTATTCCCCAGCCCCAGCGCTGCATTGCAACAGCCCTGTCTGCCAAACAAGTGTCCCGAGGAGAGAAATTCCAGGACAGCCGCCCAGGTTACTGTAACACAGCCCTCAAAGGTTCTTACTTCCTTACATGAAGGTCTTATGTCATCAGAAGTTGTGTTTCCACACGTTCATGTGATTACTACTCTACCAGCCCTTTGCCCTTTTCACAGAAGGGTCTGATCCCGCCTGACGGGTTTTTCCTTTCTGTCAGCATGCCGTTCTGCTTTGACTCACTGGCACGTAATGAGCTTCAGTTCAGGTAAGATCCCATTTAATGATTACAGGCTAAACGACGTTAGCCAGCTGCCTCGCGGGATAATGATGCACGACACTATAAGACCACGTCGGCACATTTGCATTTATTCGGGCTGCTACTCGGTTCCATTTCCAATAATACATTAACAGTCCTTAACTTCAAAGGGGGAAAAAAAAAAAACCCAGTAGTTATGCTCATTCTATTAATTAAGAAATCATTCATGATACTCAAACCAGTGCTTAGAATCAGCCATTCCATCAACACACAGCACCTCCCACACTCATCCCTTCAGGCGTTCATCCGTCCATCCGTAACAGATTCATAACTCTTTTCAGTCAATTAAATTCCTCACGCAGTCTCAGTGTCCGCCTCCGCCCTACTCGGCGTCGCTCAGAAGTGTGAGGTAGATGTTGGACTGGAGAAAGCGAGGGTAACAGTCCGTGTCCAGTAAAGACTGAATGCGCCTCTGTGCATGGCAGAGCGAGTTGTGGGAGGGAGCCTTTAGAAGCTGCAGCGTCAGGTCTCGAGTCTTACTGTCCAAATTTATCTGGAAGAGGAGAGACAGAGAGGGTTAAGAACATGGACGCATGTTCTCATGGAGGAAACAAATGTTACATTACAAATGTGACAATACTTACAATAGACGCAATCATGCATCAAAGAGTATTATAACATTCATAAAAGTTCAGAAAATGACATCCTTTCACACTATACTGCTACACTGCTGTACCGTCTATTTATTATATTGTTTCTGTTGTAACTTTCACTTTGCCCATTGCTGTAACTGCCTCCTGTTGCAGTATCATGCGAGACTAGTCAATCGGGAAGGTTTACACCCCATTCACACTACACTGTTGTATTGTCTATGTATTGTTTCAAGTTTATTTATACAGCACATACACAAGAGTTCATTCAATGAACTAGAATAATGGAAGAAGTAAAATGAATAAAGAAATGCATTAAAAAAATAAATAAAAGAAAACTGCAAGCGCAATAGAAGTGCAAATGTTTACAAGAAGGCAGAGGAGAATAGTGCAGTTTCAGGATTCAGGTTTACATCCCATTCACCCTACACTGTGGCCACTGGTACCCTAGTGGTTAGAGTATTCGCCCTGTGATCAGGAAGTCGTGGGTTCGAATCCCAAGACTGCTAAGCACCCCTGAGGTACCCGGAGTAAGATACCATCTCCACACTCTGCTCCCCGGGCGCTGTGTTCCTGGCTGTGCGCTGCTTCACTTGGTGAATGGGTTCAATGGGTTAAATACAGAGAAAAAAGGTCACACTGTTCACACTGTGTGCTGTGGTGTGTTCACGTATGACAGAATGGTCACTTTCACAATTACTGTAGTGTCTATTTATTGTATTGAATCTGTCATGACTTGCACCCTGTTGAATGTCACACCGTGGCTCATGGAGAAACGCCTCGTTACGCTACGTCGATTCAATTTCTTACAACTGTACATGTTCACAGCTGCTGATGACAAAGTAACCTTCAACCTTGTATATATTGGCTATTACTAATTGTTAAAGAGAAATTCCATTGATTGATATGTTCTGCATAGTAACCAGATGATGTGTAGGTTCACTGGTGGCTCTGGATAGTAAATAAAATGGCTATAATTGTGTTGTACATGTGACCCCTGGTACCATTCACCACCACTGTAAAGAAATTGTCACATAATTTCCCCATTTATTAATCTCAAATAGACTGGCTTGTGTGGTTTAAGACACTGTATAAGATACAGTTATATAAAATAACAAAAAAACACACTTCAAGCTTCAGGATACTACTGTATTTAGCTATGTTACAGACAACAATATATTATACTGTTTCAGAAACCACATAAGCAGGTCTATTTGGGATTACTTAACAACTTAACGCAGTTTGAGGCCAGTGCAATTTACAAAGATGCTAATCTGGTGGCTTTAAAGGGGACATATTATGCAAAGCTCACTTTAGTTATAACAGGTCTAAGGGCTACAGAACATGTTCATGAAGTTCTTTGCACAAAATCTCTCTCACATAAAGAGACTCACCAGCTCTATTCTGGACAGTTTCAGTTCCTTTCAAAATGAGCCGTTT
>JBBIGA010118106.1:0-10045 GCA_037576975.1 Alestes dentex | reverse complement strand
GGACGAGCCCTAGAAGAAAAGCAAACTGACACTGTTTTACTGACGTTAAGAGTGAGACCTGACGTTTGAAGCCATAACGATACAGCTTCTAAATGCTGTTGTAGGGGTGCAGTAATAGACAGAATGTTTTTTCCACTGACAACACACATATCTGATCACTAAGGCAAGGCAGCGTCTTTACCATTTGCGACGGCTTAGGAGGTTTAGGGTCTCTCCTCTATACAGCTGCCGTCAAGAGCATCATGACCTTGAGCATCACTTCATGGTTAGGAAACTGCTCCCCAAAACCCTAAAGGGAGTGACCAGGACAGGTGAACGCTGCACCAGATCTCCTCTGTCCTGCTGCACAACATCTACACCAGACACTGCTACACAAAAGCAGACCAATCCAGATCATCAGAGACTCTTCCATCCCAGCAACTATCTGTTCCACCAGCAGAACTCTCGTTCCACCTCAGGCCATAAGGCTCCTCAACCAGTACTTGCCTCACTGTCTCCAAACAGCACTCCACATTCCATAAAACTCCTCATATCATGCCTACTGCACTTTATTTTTACTATAAAGCACATGGTTTGTGTAGTCTCGTGCTTTTTTAATTCGCTGTGTTGCATCATGATCCTGGAGGAACCTTTCACTGTCTACTGTGGAGATGGTTGAAATGACAGTAAACATGTCCATGACTTGACCATTCACCATTTGCACAATGTCAGTCTGCCCATCTATTTATTCCTCATTGTAATCAATCGGATACACTGTCTATAATTTAAATGTTGTATTGATTTAAATTACATTTGTGTATATTTGTTAATTTAGTCTGTTTTCTAGTTATTGTCTCAGGAGGAATTCAGAGGTCCATTTTCTACTTTTTCTGCTGTATTCCTGCAGGAGAGTGTTGTAGTCACTGAATGGCCCTGTGGCCTGCAGGAGATCACAGCAGGACTGAGAGGACAGGAATTCTGCTGAAACGACTGTAATATCAGGTCTGCTGTATGTCAGATTCAGTGCTGAGATGAAGCCTACAGACTCTGGCAGAGAAGATTCTTGCCGTTCCCTCCTATAAATAGAGGTTTATATCGGTCAGACTGTTGTCTCAGTAAATATGATGAAGCTCTCAGTGAGGGTCCGAGGTCAGCTGAGCTGACCCCCGGTCAGATAAGGACACGCTGCTGCTGCCCAGAGAAAGAAACGCTCAATTAAGTCCGTTTTTGTGCGCCCAGAGTGGCACCAGGACTGATGGTCAGACGTGAGATGCGCGTGCGTGGATAATTAAATAATTCGAAAAGTGTCTCGCGCGCTGCTGGACCGGCTCCCTTATGCACAAGGTCACTGCTGCTCCGGCTCCCAGCATGCAGCGCGGAGGAGAGTGCAGTCCTGCACGTATACACGAGTGGGGCGCGTCCCAATCCGAGACCACAGAACTCTCTCTAACCCTCAGGAGAAGGGCACAGAGCCAGGGGGCGAGAATCCCATGTGCGGAAAACGGGGAGAAAGGTGGCAAATACAAACACGCGCAAGACAGACATACACATCTAAACATAAAGCTTTAACAAGAAAGAGAAGTCATGTAAAATATGACTAAGAGAAACTTTGCTGTCTGACCAAATCTTCTTCTTTTTATCTTTTTTATTATTATACTTTTAATACTTTGAAAACTGAAGCTGCCACAACAAAAGAACCACAAGCCTAATATTGTGTAGGTCAGACCTCTGAAGGTCTGTGGTATCTGCTCCAAGATCCTTTAAATCCTGTAAGCTGTGAGGTGGGACTAGTTGGTCCAGCACGTCCCACAGATGCTCGATCAGATTAGGATCTGGGGAATTTGGAGGCCAAGTCAACTCTTTGTCATGTGTCTTAAACCGTTCCTTAACAGTGTTTGAAAGAGGCCATACATACATATGTCTTGTGGGCAGTTCCTGGTATGCAGTTTTCAGAACCTACCAAAAGGATCAGGTCAGTTGGTGAACTGCAACAGGGTCAAGGGCACCCAAGGTCCACTGGTGTGTGTGGAGCACAAAGGCAAGCCCGTCTTGTCTGATCCCACAGTTGAGCTACTGTAGCAAAAAAAGGTTAGCTGTAACTGAAAAAGTTAAACTGTTTATGATAGAAAAGGGTCAGGACGCACAGTGCAGTGCCCCCTGCTGCATACGGGGCTGTGTAGCTGCAGACCGGTCGGAGTACACATGCTGGCCCCTGCCCACCACGAAAGCTACTATAGTGGACATCAGAAATGGACCATGATGGAAGAAGGTGGCCTGCTTTGATGGATCACATTTTTTTCGACATCATTAGGATGGCTGGGTGTGTGTGGTGTACCTGAAGAAGAGATGGTCCAGTATGCACTACATGACGAAGGCGAGGCGGTGGAGGCAGTGTGATGCTCTGGGTGATGTTCTACAGGAGAATTCATGTTGGAGAATTCTGCATTCATGTTGATGTTACTTGGACACCTAAATACTGCAGACCAAGTTCAGCCATTCTTGGTAACCATGTTCTCTAATTAAACTCCTGTCACTCAGTCAAAAAAGTTAGACAAAAAAACGTCAAAACAAACAGGACCTGTGTGACGAGAGTTCGGTTCTCAAAAGCTGTAGTTTTTGCCAGTGTTTCCAGGCAGTGTTCAGAGTTTTAAAGTGGATTTTTGATCCACACTCATTTCAGTGGAACATTGAAGAAAGTTGATGACCCCACCCTTCAGTACACCAACAACCTGCTATGGAATATAATCTTCTTTTGTTATAAAACTACAGCATAGGTCTTTCCAGATTTATCCAACAGTTTATAATGTAAACAATTAGGGCTCATATCAGAACAAAAAAAAACTTTTTTGCATGTTTAAAACTGTAACAGTAGTATGAAAACACAACCTGCAAGAACAACCTATTTGGAGTTAATTGCTTTTGTGATGTCATAAAAACAAGCAGTTCACCTTGACCGTTCATGTTATGTATTTCAGCTTGGACTGGTTTTGAATGAGGCACAAAACAGCAGGTCATTTACAAGTATCAGACTTAAGAAATCAGCCTGTTTTATTATAAGATATTAGATATAAAGTACTGGGAAATGGTCATGCAAAATGAATAGCAACTGTTTTGGGCTGAATGCAAGATATGGGCTCTTTAACGCTTTGTATAGAGTGACAACGGGGGAAGTCTGGCAATACCATCTGCCTCTTGAGTATAAATATGTAAACAGAGAAGAGTGGGCACAGTGTTTTGGTGTTGAGTAAAGAGGGGTGGGAGGGTTTCATTGGTGCAGAAAGATGGCACTGCCAGAAATAACTCAGTGTGTTAAAGAGTGCCGCTCTGTTAGTCTCGGCCCACAGCCGACAGACACGCGTTTGTCATTGATTACAATAAATACATTTACGCTGTGTCAACTCAGGAGATGTTAAAGGTGTAATGTGTGTATTTGTGTGTTAAAGTTCATGTGTTGGTGAAAGATGAAGCGTAACCTTTAACGCTATTGCTGCTGACGTAAACAGCAGGAAAACTTCCAGCATCTGGCTCTCTTCCAGCTCTGTCACTTTAAGTAGATTACAGGATACACAGACAGACAATAACAACCCCCCAACACTCACACACACAGGTGCATTTAGTCACACACCATTAAACGCTATTCTTACCACTCCACCGTTAAAACACAAACACCACTCCATCACTAAAGCACAATTAGAAACTAATCTTGAACACCACTCTACCATTAAACCACAATTAAACACTACTCTTAAACATGACTAACCTATAAAACCACCATTACACCCCACCCCACCATTAAACCACAATTAAGCACTACTCTTAAACACCACCCCAGCATTAAATCACAATTAAACAGTACTCTTGAACATGACTGCCAAATTAAACCACCATTAAACACCACTTCATCATTAAACCACCTTTAAACACTACTCTTAAACAAGACTAACCTATAAAACCATCATTACACGCCCACCCCACCATTAAACCACAATTAAACACTACTCTAAAACACCACCCCACCATTAAATCACAATTAAACACTACTCTTAAACACCACCTCACCATTAAACTACCATTAAACACGACTCCCCATTAAACCTTACTCTTAAACATGACTTCCCCATTAAGCCACCATTAAGCACTACTCCATCATTAAACCACCCTTAAACACTACTCTTATACACCACTCCAGCATTAAACAACCTCTGAACACTACTCTTAAACACCACCATTAGACAACCACTAAACACCACTCCACCCTTAAACCACCATAAAACACCACTCCACATTTAAACAACCATTGAACACTATCCAATTACTATTAAACACTACTCTTAAACCCAACTACACTGATAAACTGCAATTAAACCACCATTAATCGCTACTTATAAAGATGACTCCACCATTAAACACCGCTCTAGCATTTTTACCACACAATTTTATGGTAAATCCTGAACGCAAATAATTTCAATCACCAGTTGGAGGTTAAAATGCAAACATGAAAAGAGAATATAAAGCATAAACTGTGAAGATAACAAGCAGTAGACCAAGTATATATAAATTAAAGACTAATAAGAAATAAATTAAAGTGCTTTGTGAAATGATTGCAAATTATAACAAAGAGGTGCCACAATATGTGTAATACGTTCGTTATTCAGTCTGGTGTCTTTACAGAGAAACACGCTCTAATTAATGTAACACAAGAGCATCGATCTTTTAGTTTATAGACATTTAAATACATTAAAAACCTTATACCAAACTAGTAATATTGATAATTCGATCATTGTGCGATTTAAAAACTCAAGTAAACACACAGTTAACAGATGTTTACATTTTGTGTTCAGAGAAAGGGGCTGGAACAGGCTCTGCTGCCATCTAGTGATTTTGAACAGACATTACAACGCAGCTGATTCTGCTTAGTCTTACTTGTCTGCAGCTTTCAGACAACTGTGCCACTGTAAACACTACTTAGTTAGTTATATACGGCACATTCTTTGTCCTGCCATTTTTTGCACTGTTATTAATTACTGTCTACTTCCAATCTGCATGTTTGTACACTTAACAAATCCAGTGCTAGAATATAGTATCTGATATAATACAGTGTTCCTTCAAACTTGTACTGTAGCTGCTATTGTCAGCTGCACTAAATGTTGATTTGTCCTGATGTTTCGTTGCTCTTGTGTTTTTCTTGCCCTCTTTGCACTATTTTATCCTGCCTGCACTTGTGCAGTTTTGTGGTGATTCTGTTTATGTTCTGTTTGTGTTGTTTTGTTTGTGTCACGCTATGATCCTGGAGGAACACTGTGGTCCTGGAGGGACATTGTTTGGTTTCACTGTGTACTGTGTGTATTGCTGTAATGACAGAAAATCCTGCTTGACTTGACTTGACTTGACTTGTGAGCTCTTGCTTTGTTAAAATAAAAGCATGCAGCCCTTTGTAGTAAAAACTAGACATCCCTGGTCTCGACCAAAACCTCTACAGTCAGACCACAGCATCATAAGATAAGTTAAAAATAAAAGTGCGCCACACACTAGTTTTGAATTAATTGTTTAATTTTGCGTATAACAATGCGATTAGTCGCGATTAATTTTTTAGATATAAGTTCCCGCCCGTGGGACTAATAAAGGGTTATCTTATCTTACTTTATCTCATCTTAAATTACTGCTGTGATGATAAGTATGACTAAAAATTCCAGTACCCATAATTCTGTGACAGGAAGTAGCGCATTACAAGAAAAACCACTTTTCCATATTACAGTATAAACTGTGTAAAAGGAGGAAACTCACCAAACACTTTTGGTGCGTCCATTTGGCACACTACAAATATTTTAAATTCACAAAATAAAGATATAAAAAAAAGTGAGAAAGCACAGTGCAAGAATTAAATCAAACTTCACTGAAAATGAGATGTTAATGCTGATATGAAGCAATAAAATATATAAAAACGATTGCATGCTTTCGGTTATTTTGGCTATGTGAATTTGGCTTACTCCAGATTGTCGTTGCTTAATATAAGCATTTACATCTCATTTTCTTCATAGAAATTTTTCACAGATTTTTCTAAGGTGTTAAGATTAGGCCTTTTTCTTGCCATGCAAGCAATGAGGACAGTCTTGGTCTCACCATTTCATAGTATTTTACTCTATAATTGGATCGAGATATTTATATTCGGTAAAAAATAAATTTGCCCCACTGCAGCATTTCTTAATCCTGCTCCTGAGCAGCCACAACACCATTTCCCATCTCAGCACATCTGATCTAGCTCATAAAGGAACTAGAAATTAGCTGACGAGCTGGATCGGGTGTTGGGGGCAAGAAATAGTTGATACTATGCATAGAGTGTGTCCTGAGACCAGAGTGAAGTACCACAGCCTTCCTGGATTTCGGGTTTTGCTTTTCTAGCTGACACTGTGTAGTTTTGAACGGTGAAGTAGTGCTGGGTGAGGAACTGATGTATCTGTATACTGTAATAGACACATTGTGGTGAATCCCCTGAGTTTTAGCAGTATTAATTAATAAAAAGCATTGTATGCATAGAACTGGTTTCTGACAGTGAGAAGGTCCTGGGTTCGATTCCTAGCGGGGCAGCCGAGGGATCTTTCTGTGTGTATGTTACCCCCCGTGTCTGTGTGTGTTACTGCCAGGTTCTCCAGTTTCCTCTCACAGTCCAAAGACTCATGTCAGGTGAATTGAAGATATTTAATTGCTCCTAAGTGTGACTGTGTGTGCATGTGTGTGTATCCTGTGTCCAGTCCCCAAACCTGACCAGTTTCAGAGGAATGTTTGTGACCTACTTTCAAGCAGAACAAAACACATCTAACTTAAGGCCTGAACCAGTGAAGAAACAGGTGCAGATGATTCCAGATGATCAGGTGGTGATCAGTATACTGGTGGTGCTGAATGCTGAGTGGTTGGAACTCCTTTATCTAGGCTCCTTGTATTTTAGGCTCTTTGCAGCAAAACATTTATTCCCATTTCTTTCATTTAATCTACTCAACATGCCAAAGATAACAGTCAGACAGACATGAAATTGTATTTTTGTATTAATTTCAAGAAATATATGAAAAAAAACATGCTGGTTCAAGACTTGCACAGTACTGAGAAGAATAAAAATTGTTATCTCACATTAAACACATACATATGAGAAGAACCAGTTCATCGGAAAATACATCTACACACTGAACAGTTGGACCAAAGACAACCAGCAACAAGATGGATGAAGAGAATCAGAGAAATCCAACAATCCATTAAGAAGACTGAAGATCATAACAGAAGACAGTACATTCCAAATATATGCGGTATATATGGCCAGCAGGGGCTGGAACTGACTTAACAGCACTGAATAATACAATAGAGAGGGTTTCCACATTCCGTCGTCTCCATTTCTGACTCACTTCTGTCTGTTTACATGAAGTCCAATCAAAGCATTTACATTCTGTCCAAATGAAAGTGAGGAAAGTGGCAAGAAATTTAAAAGCAATGCTTCATTCAGGCCATAATGGATTGTAATTACGGGGTTCAGGGCCTTTTTCTAGTTGACAGGACAGCTGTGAGCAGTAAAGCACAGGGCCCATCAGTTAGGATTCAAAGTCCAGTGCCTTAATCAACTGTGAGACCTAGATCTTTTGCTAGAAACTCCACTTCAGTGTTCACAGAGGCTTTCAGGACTAGGCTGGTGCTGGTGGAGATCAGAAAAAACACGACATCAGGAGAAGCTTGGATGAGGAATAGGACTCTCAATCTTAAACATGTCACATGGAAAGCAAAACTAAACTGCACAGCAAATAATGACTTTATTTGAGGGAAAACATAACAATTGACAGTACAAATACACGTGCCACTTTTTATTGTTTTACCATTTCAAATCGTGGTCACTGGGAGTAGAATTGAACATTGTCAGCCCTGTAAACACATAACAGTGTCTCTTTGTCCCACAACAGAAAAGAAATTAACAAAATACCCTGTGAATAAATACATCTGATAAGGCAAAGTACACAGTTCTATCCACATATACCCAATTCTAAATTCCCAGCCCTGGCATGGGCTCATTTACAGTGTGGGCAGAGCTTTAAAAAAAAACCCATGCTCACTTCCCTTAGACCCTTATGCATATTCATTAGGTTGAGGTTAATTCATGTAAACACAATTACACCATACTGCTAAGCCCCAGCCTTTTCAAATGCATAAAAAGTGGTGGTTAGTTGCTGGTTTGGAGACCATGGAGACCACCACTCATCCAGGCACTCTCAGGGTAACTAGGCTGCGTCACCCTTAAGGCAGCTTAGAACACAATAATGGAGTGAATGCAGCCTAAAGGAGTGAATGAAGCTAGTCAGAGAAAAAAAAGTGATAACTTCTACTGAGTGTTGTGTTTCTGTTTGTCAGTGGTGATGCAAACTGCGTAATACATTTAAGTGTAAAAAAAATAATAATAACGACAAGCACTTCTTCAGTCCACTTTGTAAAAAATAGTGGGGAAAGACATTCCAAATAAACAGCAGTGAAACATAAAAAATAAATCTTAAGAACAAGTGACATTATTACGTGTTAGTTAATTAGTATGAGGATCAGCCGTGGGTGGGTTCTGCAGCTCCATGATGGGCTGCGTGATGCAGGAGGAGTGAAGAAAGACACTATACTGGACTGGAACATGAGGAGAGAGAAACCCTCCAACACCACTGTCTGGAACGTGGACGATACTGCAAGGTCTAAAATAAACCAAGAGATAAAGAGAAAAAAAAAAAACTTTCAGAGAATCTACATGACAAGTATGAACAGATAGAAGTGGGTGGTGCTTTTTTAAAAACGCAGATCTGGTAGAATCTTATAGCGGTCTAGGAAATGTACGGGTGCACGACAAGAACGAGCCAGGATTGGAATCAGATCAAGTTCATTCCAAACATGCGATTGGAAAACATCCAGTTTATTTTTATTTTGACTGATCTGTGCACTGGGGTATTGCACACACCTAAATAGACACACACCCACGCGCACACACTTTACCACACACAAATAAATAATTCAAGTCGGCTAAGCACAAGCAGACTGCACTTGAATGCTGTTGCGATACCAAGCCAATAATATCAAATGATATCAGCAGTCTGTAAATATTTTAAAGCATGCGAAGAGAACATGAACACTAATCTGCTGTAACGCTTGCATTAAAACGCACCAAACACTTTTAGTACGACCAGTTTGGACACTATGAATATCAGAAGAAATGCATTTAACTGACGAAGTGAGAGCCTTAGCGAAAGAGCACACTGCAAAAAATGAATATCAAACTATACTGAAACTGAGATGTAAATGCTTATTTTGAGATGTAGATGTTTGCATACTTTTTACGTATTTTGCTTTTTAAGTACATCTTGCCTACCCCAGATTTTCTTTTGTTTAATATGAGCATTTACATTTCATTGTCTACATAGCTCTAATTTTTGTAAGTTTTTCTTAGTGCAAGTCATGTTTTTTTCAGTGGCCCTGGCCATTGATGGATGGAGTTAAGGGGGGATAAACAAAGTATGCAGGAGAACAGATGGACTACAGTTTGTAACTGTAAACTACTAATATATATACATACATACATACACACACACACACACACACACACACAAGTTTGGACACACATTCAATTTTCTTTGTTTTTATTATTTTCTACATTGTCGATTAATATTGAAAACAAACAAAATAATGACAGAACACATGGAATTATGCAGTAAACAAAAAAACAAACAAACAAAAAAAAAAGAGTTAAACAAACCAGAATATGTTTTGTAATAAGGCAATGATGGACTGTTGTTTCTTTTTACTTAGTTAAGTGGTTCTTGCCATAATGTGGAGAAGAACCGTAGTGGAATAGCAGGGGCGTCAGAAGCATTTTTAACGTGAGGGGTCTACGCGTGGGGGCAGGGCTTGCTGCGTGCTGCAAAGTCTCGTCCTTTTAGGGGGTGGGGGTGTCTGGAAACCCCTGTTGAATCTTGAATCTTGAATCATGAATCTTTCGCGAAAGAATCCACTCCACTTAATCGATAGAAGAATACACACACCACTGGAAATCCGCTCGGGTTTA
>JBBIGA010118105.1:0-10046 GCA_037576975.1 Alestes dentex | reverse complement strand
TGGGCCAAAATTCCTCCACAGCGATGTGAAAGACTCATTCCCAGTTATCGCAACTGCTTAATTGCAGTTGTTGCTACGAAGTTATTAGGTTTAGGGGGGCAATTACTTTTTCTCATAGGGCCATGTTGATTTGGATAGTTTATCACTAAAACCTGCATTTTGTGTTTACTTATTAGACAAAGGGTTATCTTTGTCTAATATTTAAATTAGTTTGATAATCTGAAACAGGAATTTCTTGCCCAAAAATTACAACTGATTTCAGCTGGGCCTTTTTGTCTGTTGTCTCATTTATTAACAGCTCTTAACAGTACTTTGACATCCATAGATGCTGTCCTGAACTATGCAATTCCCACCATTTTCAGTCAAAATCAGTGTCCCCTGAATACACTCGAAGAATCCCGAGCCAAAATGATGGAGCCCGCTTTGAAAGAACAAAAGCATCAGAGAACCTTACAAGTACTTCAGGACGCCAATAAAGATAACTTAAGTAGGTGGGAGATTTTGGAGATCCCTTGTGATGAAAATTAAGTGAGTCCAGGGACTGAACCCACGACAACATGATCCAGGCTCTGAGAAGAGTATCTGGATGAAGATGCACAGTAAAATGGAGGTTCAATGAGCACCAGAGCCATGAAACTGAAGGGGTGTGTCCCTCCTACCTTTTAAAACATTTGTTTCGTTCCCCCACTTATTCCCTCAGGGCTGTTTCCATAATTTCATCATGAATAGGGTCGCCAACCATTCCGTGAAATACAGAATTGTTCTGTATTTGAAAGATAAACGTCTTCCGTATTGAACTGATATGGAAGACACTTTCTTCTGTTTTTTTGCAAAACCATGACAGAAAAAATTCAGATTAGTTTGCATTATTTGTATGAGGTAATCATTTGAGATGCTGAGTGCAGCCAAATAATAGAAAGAGAAGTAAAATCAGAAAACTGGACTCTAGATATTCTGACCTGCCTGTTTGATGGAGTGGACCTTAATGCGCTTTATGCCCTCATGTTTATTATCAGTCTTTCCCTTTTCGAGCATGAAGCAGTTTTTGTAATTTGTTGATAATACCTGCATGAAGGCAAAACATACTGGTATTCCAAACCCATACATGCTTTACTGTGTGTATTTTTGTGTTCCTGGTCTGACGCCTTAACTCCAGAACACCTCAGGGTGAAACACATTCCAGCCACTGAAAATGCTTGATCTTGATCTGTATATGTCACGCCCTCTCCTTCGTTTCTGTCAGTGATCCCTCTTTGTTCTCCATCCCTCTTGTGTCCTGGCCCTCACCTGGTCTCAGTTTATTACCCCTCCTATTTTAACCTTGTTCAGCTGCCCTTAGTTCGAGTACATTGCCTTGTTGTTTGTTCATTGTGTTTGTGTGTTCATGTGTTTCCTGTTATTTGAGGATTCCTCAGTTCTCCGGTCTGTTTCTGGCCCATCTGTCATTAGACATCTAGTTTGTTCTTGCTATTTTTTGTTTACTAATTTAGTTTTGGTTCTTCCAGCTATTTGGTTATGTTTTGTTTTCCTTCTTTCCTGATGGATCTGTCCACACCTCTGGACTCTAACAGTTGTCACATCAATGCCACCGCCATGAATAAAAATGTGTGGTCCAGAAGGAGGAAATCCTTCCATCTCCATGATGATTACCACCAACAACAGCAGTTTTCCTCCACAAATGAAATACTGGCTGAAGGTGGGACATGTACGAGGAAATGCTTGAGATGGTGGCACATCATTGTTGGAGAGGACCCTTGAGTTAACGGCGGTGCATCCTGTTCTCTACATGGACATCCACTATGACAATACTAGTTTGTTCTAATTTGCATCATTCTCTTACACAAATGCTCGTCATCTCAGCAAACCAGTTTAACAGCTTTTGAAAAACATCAAACAGTCATTTCAGGGAATCTTCTGCCTTCTACAACTAAGTTACTTCCTCCAGTCTCACTCAAATAGTGTCTTATATGCTGTTCGACACAGTGAACTGTAGAGTCACAGTGGTGTAAAATTAAAAGTGAAAATATTTCCAAAAGGCACACTTGTCTGGAGCTGTGGAGGTGAGTAGCAGCAGGCAGTCTTTGCCTTACAGAAAAATATAATTATTTATTCTGTTTATTTAACTATTTCCTTACCTGTTCATTCAACAATGTATGTGAGAGAGAGACAGAGAGAAAATGAATGACTGGTACACAATAAGAACACCATCAATAAAATTATGTAAAATATGTTCTGTATTGAAAACAAATGGCTCATTGTAAGGTCAATAGGGTCATTGCGGGCAGTAAAACACAATAAAATAAGGGAGTGCTTCAAAGCATCAAAAAAATTACCTCAAATTTTTGAGGTGGTTTAGACACACTGACCCAAAAACATCAATGAAGGGGACTTGCGAGAATCTTGGAACATTTGTTAATGTAGGTTGGTTTGTGGACGGCTACAGAACTGGCTCCAGTGCCCTGAAAAGCACTGTGTAATCTATACTGTAACGACAGATTTCACTGCACTATAGCACAGTTAATGCAACTGTTTTACACTGTTGTGCTATTCCTTATCTTCTGTCATTTTATTACAGATATATCTTTGATTTATTTGTTTTATTAATATATTACAAATTTTTGCTTGTGTTTGTGTAAACAGTTCTTATTGCGTCCGACAACGCTGAGGAAAGAGACCAGAGCTTTTGCTGATAGGACACCAGTGAGGAGGATGTCTGATCAAGTGGTCCCAGGTGAGCGCATGATTGATCATACAGTTGAGGAAATGGATCAAGATATTACTGTAATATTTTGCAAGCTCTACAGCAGATTTCAAGGCATTTTAATAGATAAAAACAATCAAGATTGGAATAATTCAAAAGAGTTTAATGAAGCTGTATGAGGCCTCATTTGGTTTTTGCAATCACCACATCACCACTTAAATAGAAACTGCATTTCTGATGCAAATAACCTCACTAAAAACCTGATAAGTGTCTAATTAGTAAAGAATTCATGTCCAGATGTCACATGGGAGGTGGGCTCCTGAGTGCTGCCTTAAGAGGATGCTGGTCAGAGAATGTAACTTTGCTGACTTAAGTTCTTAGTTCATTAAAGGTCTGATTTCATAATATGAAATCACCAGCTGCTTTTTACACTGTGTCAAAACTTAGAATTTTGTGACAATCAATTTTAACTCAAGGATACAAATATTTTTATTGTCTGATTTTGTTCTTACAGAGATGGAATTGGTACAGACAATAACCTAGAATAAAAATATTCTTCATCTGGTTCCGGTCTTTATTCTAACACTAACACTGGTGTATATACTTAGTAACTAATGTGATCAATGTAACAGTTCACTTGTGTGAGAAAAAAAAACAGCTTTATTCAATAATATTTAACCCTGAACACTTAAAACACTTCCATCATAACTAGTCCGTGTTTGAGCTTGTGTACAGAGGGTGCAGCTGTTCATGGCATGTAATTCTGCTTCCAGGGGACCTAAAGTTCCTGCGCTGTGTGTCTGGAAACACTCTGCGTTCAGATGTGGAGTTTATAAAACAACTTGAAAAACGAATACGTGGGCTGGTAGAGGTGCACGTTGTGGAGGAGTGTGATGTTATTCTGGCTTTCTGTCCCGCTGTTTGCCACCGAATTAAAGTCCTGATGGATGAAGTTCAGCGTTTGTCAGGTATCCCGCAGCAGGGTGAAACATTAATCTCAAAATAATCACAATAGAATGTTTTTTGACAAATGTTTTTGATAGCACTGCAAATGTATATGTTTTACTTTTTCACAGCCTCCAAGCCTGCTGTTCTTGTGGTGTTCCATCACACAATCAACCCTGAGCTCATTGTACCAGACGTCAGGAGAAGTGTTACCAGAGAGGACACACTCACAGTGGACTGTCTGTTCCAGGAGGATAAAGCCCTACTGTACTTCCAGAAGAACCTGGATGTACTGAATGAAATTGTAGAGTGGATAAAACCTCTGGTAGTAATTGATCCAACACAGCTACTCCACCATCATTTCAGTGTTCCTCCTTTTACCTTCCAAGTTAAATCCACACTTTCAGGATGCTAAATAAATGTTTTAGAGGAACTCTTAAGTAGCACATCTATCTAAATCTAAAAGCCTGTGGTCCTCCCTATCCCCCATCACTGAGTATAACTGTCCTCTCTCTCTCTCTGGGTAGGTAGGGTGGTCCACTCTCAACCCATTATTTAATATAATTGTCTTCTCTCCCTCTGAGTGGGCAGAATGGTCGTCCCTCTCCCCCATCACTCAGTATAACTGTCCTCTTTCTCTCTGGGTGGGAAGGGTGATCCTCCCTACCTTCGGTGCACATAAATACTCATGGTTTGATCTTCTTTTTCAGGTACATTATCCGACTGTGTCACAGAAAAGTAAGTCACACTTTACTTAATCACTGGAGTGTTTATAGTAAAACATTTAAACACATTATTAAAACTTTCAGATACATTTCCTCTATTAAACAGTTCTCAGGTGCCTTTGCTGCTGTTGTTCAGCATCTCCAAAATCAAGCTGCAGAAATTGGTGAGTTCCCAATCACTGCACTCTTTCTGGACACCTTGATGCTCAAAACATGGTTTCATTGGTTTAACTCAGCATACATTTGTTTCCACAGAGTTCCACAAGTTTACCAGTAACAGTTTGGGAAGACAAAGGACATACAGGTATCAATCACTGACCAAAACCAGAAACACCTGGAGTCTGATCTAATTTCTCACTGGAACAGAAGAGCAGGTGGCGAGCCACAAATGATGCTGGTGGGTCTTGACACAGATGTCCTGCAAAGCTACTTGTCATCAAGACTTTGGTGGGAGCAATGTAGAATTTGCACATTGGTCACTGTGTGGTGTAACTAGTATTACAAATCAGTTTAGAAATCTTTCAAATCTGCTTATAATGTTCAGCAAAACTGTACCTGACCAGGAGCCAACCTGACCCAGTGCAGGTACATACCCACATCTGTAATACACTCACAGTGTAAATTATTAGTGTTTACATGTGCTATTTGTATTCAGTATTAAATTTGGGTTACTTCTATTGCCTACTTTTCTTTTTATGCTTATTTTATCTCTGTAAAGCACTCAGATTCACCTGTGTGTATGATGATGTGTTATACAAATAAACTTGCCTTGCCATCTTATTATCAGTGGTTACACATCTGTAACACACTGCTATCCATGCTTTTCTTCAATGAATCTAGCCTGGATTTCTTCTTTCACTGATGGTCTTGCATCCTTCAAGAAAGAACTGTTTATTCTAGAAAAGGGTGTATTTTAATATGATGTATAAGCCTGCCCTGCAGTTGCTAAAACAACACCTTACTCACCCATTCTTTTGGAAACATGTTCAGCACATGAGTGGATCCAGGGGTGCAGCCAGAACTGCACTGGTCATGGCTAAAATCTGATTGGCCCCAGATGTTCCTGTTCTGACACTAGTTCATTGACTCACCTCCAGCACATCAGTGGTTGGATTTCATGATGCTGCATTTATATCATGTGGGAGCAAAGATAGTAATAGGAAAGATCCCGTGGTTATGACTTGGATGCGGTTTGGATGCTGTAAAAAAATAATTTGTATTTCTATGTTTTGAACTTTTTAAAACCTTTTTTTTTTCATTTAAAACAACACATATACAGTACTGTACAAAAGTTTTAGGCACCTATGAAAACAGTTTGAATCCGTTTATATCAGCAGTGGGTTTCTCTCTGCCAGCAAAAACACAAGTGAACATTAGAACAAACTCAAACGAACAAGAAAGCAGTAAAAAAAGTATCAAGATTTCCTTTTTTTTTGTGATTTCCTTCATTTTGTGAGCTGGTTAGAAGAACACAGGTTTGGTTTCAGATTTCTGCTCATTGCTTCCAGTCACTGTGTGGATTTAAAAATTCCATAAGCAGCACCACCTAATTTAATCTAATGAAGTAAAACGAGCCAAACCAGGTATTTGATTGTAGCTAAAATGAATATTGGACTTCCATGAGGAAAGAGGTCTGGAAATGGTTAGAACACTTTGCCACACATAAAACCACTCTTTACTGTAATAATGTTAATTGTATTTATTGTAATATGAATGTTTTAACACTAACTTAACACTACTGTCCAGTAGTAAACAGGTTTTAAGTATAAATTTCCCAGGTGCCTAAAACTTTTGCACAGTACTGTAGATAATGTAATAAAGACTGAACTGTCCGCCTGTGATGTGTGTAAATAGAACAGACATACAGAGTGTAAATAGAATGCAAAGGATCATAAGATATTTTATAAGTAAGTCCAGAGTACCTGTGTGTGTGTGTGTGTGTGTGTGTGTGTGTATAACAGTTGGGTGAAATTACAGCACCAGAGTGAAATTCCTGACTTGAACTCTTTAGTGGAAAGATCTCAAATGAGCAGATCCAGTTTACAAGTCGTCTAATGTACCTGAATTAAAGTAATTCTACAAAGAAGAGTGGACTGAAATTCCTCCACAGTGATGTAAAAAACTGGTCTATAGAAGGTGTTTGATAAGACTTGTTGCTGCTCAAGATGGCAAGTTATTTTTTTCAGTTACTTTTTCTTTGTTGATCTTTGTTTTGCAAAACACTTTCCTTTTACACACATATTTCTGTGACATTACATTTTGTGTAAGGATCTGAACTTTTTCCAACAAAAATGCAAATTAGCAACAAATGTGCAAAAAAAATAAGGAAACGAAGAGGGACCAAACTCTATGGCACAGTATTTCTGTGTATGTTTTATATACATATTTGAAGAAAAGACAAACACTGCTTCTAGAGATAAAATTCTGATTTGATCTCTGCATACAGCTAGTTTCATGTGACGTAGCTTCCTGAGATACTGAATGTTATAATTCCCCTATTTATCAAGTGGTTGCGTGTATTTCCAGCGCAGCATCTGTAAGGGCTTGGTATACCCTGCTGCTTGCAGTTGTCCCCATTTTAAGGTGCTTTCTTTTTTATACCTCTCATGATAAGACCAGTTGATTGTGACCCAGCATGGAGTGCTCCTGTACCATTGTGCACGAATTGTGCTTGACTGTTGTTTGAGTGCCTTGCTGTTGTTTTGTGATTTGTTTTGTTCTGTTTAATTTTGTGTTTAGCGGTGTTGTGTGCTGTTACATTTTAATACTTTTTGTTCATTTTTGCTATTGTTTGCATTCATTTTTGTAGCTTTTGTGAGTCACCTCATTTGTTCATCATAGACTCTGTGATATTTCTCTTTCTTTCTTTTCCTCAATCACGTGACTCAACCTGGATGATCACCCTCCTGTCCTCCAGCAGTGGAAATGACCACCAACTCCTTCTCTCCTCTCTCCACTCCTCATTCAACCAACATCATCCATTGTTTTCTGTGTGATCTAGAGGTCTGTGTGGGACTGATTTTTCATCCCGCTCCCGCAAGCTCCCACAAGTTTCTGTGCCGCTCCCACAGAAATGTGTAATATTTCGACCCGCTCTCGCCCGCATCTGTTATGGTTTGTCCTGCTCCCGCCCGCTGAATCATGCAAGCAAAGGCGGGTGGAGTATAGGTTGGGACAAACATGTGGGCATGACTCCAGCTGCGAATTAAATATGTCTTTTATATAAGGGTAGATTTAGCTAACCAGTCTTCCACAAAAAATGCAACCATCAACGTTTCTAACTAGGCTACAGACCTGAATTTAAAAATATCTAAACAGTCTCAATAGAACCATTTCACAGTCAAAATGAGAGAAATATGGGCAAACACTGAAATGTGTGGCGCTGCTCTGCTTTTATTCCAACCTCAGTCAGTGCTCATTGCGCTCATTGAGCTTCCATTCTGCCGCCTGGTGTCCCAGAGATTCCTGCGCGACGCAAACATCCGCAGGTTAGGTCGCCTACCACATGTTGTTCCCCACATAAGAACTGTAAAATTTATTCAAGGCAAATGTATACTTTGCAGGAGTCCAGAGAACAATGTCTTTCTCCCGCTCCCGTGAACACATCTCTCTATTCCCGCCCACTCCCGCAAGAAACTCTCAAATGTAGACCCGTGCCGCATGCTTTTGCATTGCATGCTGCGGGTCCCACGTTGCGGACCTCTAGTGTGATCTCATACGTCCCTAGTGGAGAAGTCTAGTCTTGCTAGAATGAGGCGCATGAACTACATTGCACTGCATTGTTCTAAATAAGAGCGTCTGCTGTAAATCTACATTTTTAATTGCATAATGCAGTCTAAAAGAGAATCAGTTTTTTCTTTCTTGGTGTGCTTATTGCCCAACATGTTTGATATGGAATAAGAGGTTTGTGTCCCTGGGTGGGCATGTCCCTCCACACTAGCGTCCACCAAAGTGGGGAAGACACGAATTCCTTTTTGGGCAATAGCTGAACAACTGTTTTGACAAAAATTAAGAAATGGTGGGTTAGCCACTAGGAAGTGCATTGACATTTCAATATCTCAAAAACCACCTCAAGTAAACTTGTGAAACTTGGTGTGTTTACACTCAGCTACATTTGCTGACACCTATAATTTCATTTGGCTTGCTCAACAGAACAAATGAGAATAAAATATTCAGCACCAGTACACGCCTGTGTGAATGGCCAGTCTGGCTGGTTGATTTATAATGGCAGCTGTTCCTCCTTCAGAATGCTTGTCATCGCAGCAGACCAGTTCAACAACTTCTGAACTCAACCTTTAATTTCAAACAACGAAAACCCTTCAAGGAAAGCAAGAAGAGACTCAGTGACTTCCCCCTCCTGTCTCAAATGTAAAAGAACTGAAAAACTAGATTCAAATTAGAGGTAATCTATCACACTAGATTCTATTTTAAAATTCATCATTAGACATTAAAAATATCAGGTGATTAAAAGGACAGAAAGCAGCAACAGAATTTGGAGAGTAAGCCCTACACAGTAACTGCCTGGGGCAGTTAAGAGTGACTGCAGTGTAAAATTAAAAGTGAAAACATTTCTACAAGACACACCTACCTGGACCCGTGGAGGTGAGTAGCAGTCTCTGCCTTACAGAAAATGTAATTATTATTTATTCGGTTTAATGAACTATTTCTTTGCCTATTACCATAGTAATATGATAGACATTCATTAGTGAACATATATATGGGTGTTTCTCATGAAAGCTGGGTTTCAGAGATTTCAAGCATGACATTTTTAAAAAGACTTGCATCAACAAATTTCTTTTTTTCCCCATTTATAATATGGTCTGGTGTGTTTATAAGGATATTTTTAACAGATTTCCCAAAACATGTAATCTCATTACCTCAATTGTGTGAAAATATCAAGACCTCTTTAAACTGCCATGCTGAGTTACCTGAAACTCTGAAATAAGGTATAGTATTAAATGAACATTTTTATTTGATTTTGACTGATTTGTGTCATGACTGCAACAATGTTTTACTTTGTATTCATTGAAATTTGATATATTTTTTAAATAATGTGGCAAACCTGAAAGAACAAAACATCTAGAGTTTTTGCATGCATTTACATGCAAACTACTAATTATTATTTATTAAAGTAACATTACCTGGACACTTGTTTCGGTAATGATAATGAGTATACTAACACTGAGGCATGGTTAAAAGTAATATAAAACCTTTAATGTAGGAAATGAATGAAAACTGAGTTTTCCCCATCATATTTTTTTTCTTCTTATGCAGCTTATTTATCAGATCTTGAGGGTTTTTTTTTATTTTACCATTTTGTTTTCATCTTTGGATGTAAGGTATGGACTAGGGAAAAATCTTACTGTCATCTATAGTAGAGTAGAGACTAAATGGTTAAATGTCCAGACAAGTGTCAAGGGCGAGAGAGAGGGAGAGGAAAGGGGAGGACGCACTCAACAGTTAGATAATGGTTTTTAATGAAATGAACAAAACAGAAAACACGAAACACGAAAAACACAACGACATCGGCTCAACAACAATACACAGGACGGGACACTCCAGACCCGTGCTCCCCAAACGAACAACAAAACTTAGGAATCCGGCTCGAGCCTCCGAGCTCACACGGCCAGGAACGTGGGACCAGGCTGGGGTGTGAGACGCGCAACCCCTCAGGG
>JBBIGA010118104.1:0-10046 GCA_037576975.1 Alestes dentex | reverse complement strand
TCATTTGAAAGGGACTCGGTTCTCTTTCTGCTCCACTTCAGCTCAGATGGGGTCTCAGTTCTTTTTCTGTTCACACTCATCCAACCTGCCGCCACTCTCTCTTCACGTTCACCACATCCACATAAGAGTAGATGGTTAAAAGCTCCCTTTAAAAAGTCCCTTTATTTATGTATTTATTGGGTTTGTATTTTTTATGATCATTTATTCGTTTATTTGTATTTTTTAGTTTATTTCTTTATTTTTGGTTGTTTCCCGCATAGACATATATGGTTTCCCACGTGATCTACGTTCGGCAAGCCTACAGGGCCAAAACAGTCAAAGCGAACATGGAGCGCTTTGTTTTTCAAAACGCACGAGTTAACCGAACTGTGCGGCGGGCTCAAAGTGAACCGATCGTTTCGTTTCAGAGGGTCTGAGTTCATTTGGCGTGTTCACATATACGCAAAAAAAATGCTGACTAATCAGTCTGAGTTTGCTTTAAGGGCTGAAACGGATGAAATCTAATCCAAGCTGGCATGTGCAGGCTGCGGTTGCGTCATCATTGCGTCATCACTGTTTCGGTTGCGAAAAAAAAAATTCGGCCGAATTTTCGGTGCATCCCTAATATATATATATATATATATATATATATATATATGTGTGTGTGTGTGTGTGTGTGTGGGTGTGTGTGTATAAATATCCTGCCATTAATTATATTCATATTCAAAGCTTTACAGAGTACATTCTGTAACAGTGCAGTGCGGCTATCAGGCATCTGAATATATATATATATTTTTTACAGGTGCCTGATAGCCGCACAGTACTGTTACAGAATGTGTGCACAAGAATGTGTTTATATATATATATAGGCCTAAATCTGAATATTTGGAGAAATGTTGAAATAATGCAGGCCTGAGTAATAAGAGCCAAGGAGACGTTGCTTTGTGTTCCACTATTTTGTAGAGAGTGAAAAGCTTTTGTAAGATTCAGTGAAGAAATTCATTGTGGATGTGCTTGCTGTACGGTCTGTTTGGCTGCTCCAGTAGAGGGTGAGGGACGGCAGGGCAGCCGAGCGAGGGTGACGTCTATTGAACAGGCGGAAAATAACCGTAGGTCATAGCCTGACTTGTACTCCAACAATGGCGTGTGAATCATTGGCTTAGCTTCGGTTTTTGCATCTGCATCCCACTCGTTTCTCACACATTTCCCACCTGTAGAAATTCAGAGGGTTCTCAAGCTTTTTAGCTGAGCCCCTTCAGCCAAAGTGAGTCAGCTCAAGCTCATCTTTGGATTTTAACTAAGCAAGAATGAATACTCTGTAAAGCTTTGAATATGAATATAATTAATGGCAGGACATTTATTACATTTATATTATTTGACTATTATAATTATATTAGTTGGCAACTTTTGACTTTTCTCACTGGACAGCTTTTTCTGTCTTCTTGCTCTTAATGACTCACTTGTGCTTGGACATTCCTCTTCCAGTGACAAGGTGCCTGTCCATTTGTTGGTTTATTGAATTCTAAACAATACAAAGCCTGATTAGTCAGCTAATTATGGCACTCCAATCTATTTTAAAATAAGAGATGTATTATCAGCATCAGATATGTGTTTTCTCTTTTTTTAATTTTCAGCCCAAAACAAAAAGTAAAACTTTTTAATGTCAGAGAGGATAGATGAAATATATTTAAACAAAAATGAGGAAGAAGTCAAGCTAAAGTCAATTTTATGCAATATATGTCAAGGTCATTTCTATAGTGAAATGCTTTTGTTGCAGCTTAGGTCATTTCAGCTGTACAGTAAAAAATATACAAAATAAAGAAGGATGCGATATACAGAATATGTTAAAATATGAGCACCTTCAACATGACAACAAAAAAAATTCTGAATGTAAGTGAGACAAGTTACAAGGGATCCTCGAGTAGAAACACAGTAGAAACACACCCTAGCCTAGGTAACTTAACCATCCTAACACAGTTGTAAAATCATAATCTGGAACATAAAAACACAGCTAAGCCACCGAAAAAGGAAAAGGACGTAAATATAATGTACTTGTACACTGTACAGTAGTAACAGAAAAAATGAGTTTGCCCACGGTGTACGCCAAAACACTCATGTCTCAATTTTTAAACGTTTTTATGGGAGCGTTGTAAACTCGAAACGTCGTATGCTGAGACTGTCATAACCCAAAGACCCCCTGTGTTTCGAAGCATTTCTATTGGTGTATTTGCCATGAAATTTTGAAACAGTGTAAATAACAATGCTGAAAGGGGAGAAAATGGAGATACATGCAAAGACAGTGTATCTAAGGCAATAATCTGTAAACCACAAAAAGTGAGGATTGGACAATTGGGGCAACTGGTGGTTTGGGAGTTGTCCCTAGGTTCAGACTGCCAGTGGCACCACTGATCTACCCTTGAGCGAGAGACCATCCCCACACACTGCTTCCAGGGAGCCATTGTTAGCAGCCACTGCTTCACTCAGGTGAATGGGTTGAATTGTGAGGACTAAAGCAATTTCCTCTGGGATCAATATAGTATAAAAAACAAAATAAGAATTATGGCCACGGATGGAACGAGAACAGCAACAACATATATCTGCCTCATGAATGCTGAAATGAAAGAATTTTATAAGCGTCAATTAAAATTGGGCTGTTCAGCCCTGTTTTGGCGTGCTGACACTGAGCACACGTCTTTTGGTTGAGGCTGTAAAGTGTCAACCAGGTGCGTGTCTTACATCACACTCCATATTGAATCTATTACGCGATGGTCAATGCGTGAGTTAGAGAACTTGGCAATTACACACACACAAAAGAACCTGAATCAAATATGTAAGATCCAAACCTATTTTAATGTCCGAGCTATTGCAAATGATTTGTATTAAAAGCCTTTAGTAATTGGAATTTTGTGGAAAATTTAGCCTCCCGCTAAAAAGGATTAAATATTAAATATACTGAAAGCGTGCAGTAATTGGGAGAGAGAGAGTGATGGAGGGAGGGCTGGGGAGCGCAGTATAATGGAGAGGGAAGAGAGAGAGAGAGAGAGAGAGAGAGAGAGAGAGAGAGAGAGAGAGAGAGAGAGAGAGAGCACACATGTTGGATGAGCGTAATGGAAAGTGATCGGAGAACGTTTTTGTTAAAGTAGTGACAGGGTCTTTCGGTCGCTTAGAAGAGCGGGAGATGGGAGTCGCTGCCAAAAAAACGAGCAGTAGTGATTTTCTGTCAGCCCATGATGAACTTAGTGTTGGGTAATGAGGCTCTCACAGGTGTGGGCACTGCTGGTGCTTGGACCCCTTAGAGAAGAGGCCATTCCAGTGGCTGGAGTTTGCAGCGTGGGAGAATAGCAACATCGATTGGCAGCCGTGGTGCAGTCTGGCGTAGTGAGATGCTTGATGAAAGGCATTAGGTAGACCTTCGGAGTGTTCTGATGCTGAGAGTCCCCCGCGGATCAGTGTTGGAGCACCAGAGCGCTCTCCTGCTGTGCTCATGCAGACGGCTGCACTGTCATGGGAAACGATATGCTAAATATTTGAGCTTAATATGACAGCATTCACTCACCACTTAGCTCAGCTTCTAGCTTTTATATACACTCCTAAAAATAAACAGGACAGAAAGGGTTCTCTGGATTGAATTTGTAGAAAAACCACTTTGGGATCAATAAAAAACATTTTGTAATTCCAAATAAAAATGATCAGCCTGCCCTCTATCTCGTTCAACATTTGTCAGCTGACAGTGACGTGGTCGTGGTATGGAAGCGTGTGGAGCTGTGTGGATCATGCGAGCCCGGTCTCACGACTTTTCATGCAGGCATCACAAAATACAATTTAATCAAAATTCGTGCTGTGATCACGATTTAGGGCTTTTTTTCATACAAGGACAACGCTTCACTTTTTCGTGCTAGGACAACGCTTTACTACCCTGTATTTTAATGCACAGTGCGTAACACCGTCAGTATCAGTGCTAACTGGTGACTGAGGGACAGTAGGAGAGAAATAATGAATTGATTCCTTATCAGTTTTGTTTGCAAAGTGGTTAAAACAGGTTGAAATGCCGTGAGACGGGGGAAGTCCCTAATCCTAACCCTAACTCTAACCCTACCCTACCCTTAACCCTAAATCCTAACCCTAACCCTAACCCTAAACCTAACCCTAATCATAACCCTAACCTAACCCTAACACTAACTCTAATCCTAACCTTAACCCTAACCCTAACCCTAACAGTCACCAGTTAGCACTGATACTGGCGGTGTTACGCAGTGCGCTTTAAAACACAGGGTAGTGAGGCGTTGTCCTAGCACGAAAAAGCCCTAAATCGTGATCGCAGCACGTATTTTGATTAAATTGTATTTTGTGATGGCTGCACGAAAAGTCGTGAGATCGGGTTGATCGTGCACAGCAGTGTTGCTGCGAGTTTACAGACACAGCAGTGCTGCTGGGAGTTTACATAGATAGTCAGTGTCATAGTTGAGAGTGGTCCACCACCCAGAAATATCCAGCCAAGAGTGACTCATTGGTCGGAAACCACTGAAGAAGGGTGGGATGGTAAAGCAGTGGTCCTCACACAGTCCCACATTTTTGCTCTATACAAGTTAAATATGGACTAACAGTCTAATATTGACGCCAACCACTGATTCAGTCACTGTCCTTTAATAAATAAACTATGTTTAATTCCTAAAACTGCTCATTAGGATCTACCCAGTGGGTGAAATACCTGGTGGCGACATTTTGCCACCCTTTCTAAATTGCCACTCTAGGCAACTGCCTACTTTGCCCCTGTGGATACATTAAAGGTGAGTATCCACAAGTGAGCTGTTGCGTTTGTTTAAATGAATGGAATTGCACATTTCTGGGTATTTTCAAATAACGTCTCTTGGACCTCTACTGTCTGTTCTGTTGATTTGGCTCCTGACCTGCTTTGTTATTACTCACACTTCGCACTTTGGAGCTTAGGCATTTCATTTTTGACCAAAAAGCGAAGGACAATGTCTGCTGTACCTCAGTTCCTGTGCTGATAGATGCTAGATGCTGAAGTTGCTCTGCAGCTCTTTAGCTGATTAGTTTTATTTACCTGATATGTTTTTACTCCTACTTGAGTTGTTTTTAGTTCATTATTTCACAGCAGTTAGAACATGAGTGTCGTATTCATGTATACAGAGCTATGATGCATCAAAAAAACCACAGCTTGTCAAAAGCTGATGGAAAATCTGGCCGCTTACTCAGTACCTGAGGGCATAGTGGGTACAGTGTGTGGGTGTATTTATTTTTATTTTTATTTATTTATATTTTTTTTGTGATCTGCTATGGAGGCGGTTTTTAATTTCTGCCTTCATGTTGGATCACGTTTGTGCATTGACTCGATGCCCAGCACGTCCTCGGCCCTCGTGATTGATCGTCCACTGCAGGGAAAACAAACAAAAGGAGCTGCTCGGGGGTGGAGAGGCATGAGTGTTATAAATTAGGCTAGCGAATATTTTATTGACATCATTTGCGCTGCTTGTTCGCTCGCTAGCTACTCCCCGAGGTTTACACAAATCTGCGCCGCTGCGACTACGGCGCTCTGTAATTGCAGAAATGGTGGGGTGGACCGCAGCAGACAGAAGGTGTGGCAGGAAAAACCCCGCAGAGCTTCATCAGACTGGTGATGAAATCTGTAACTGTTACTACTTGAACTGGGAAGTTTTCTTATTTGCATGCATTTTATATCAAATTTGGATTGTCTGTCATTTTGGCAATAGTTTTTCATGCATAATGGAAATTCTGTGAAGTTTACAGTAAGTAAGCTTTTTTGTTGGGAAAATGCTACAGATTTACAGTATTATACTGTATAATGATGTAATGTCTTTTTTACACCATATACAACTACAGCAACACCGGACACTTTTACAGTTCAGAAGAATCAGAAGTGTAAAACTACATAAAGTGTGATGACAGTAACTGCTTTGAACGTCAACTCTTGGAAGTCATTTACTGTACACGTGTGTAACTATGGACCAAATGATCATGGTGCGTCCAGTGCACTTACATGTCAGTGTGGTGTCCAGTGAGCCCCAGCAATGCGGACCCTGACTTTTGGCGGCCACGCTCTCCAAATACTGTCAGTATAGCACTACCCACTTAAATCCACCTCCAGGTTAAACATTATCAAAGCTGCACTAACCCAGTTCACCTTTTAATGTCTAATTCATTTAACCTTTATCCAGAAAAGCTTGTGTATTTTGTGTCATTCTTGTAGAATTCTATATAATAGAGATAAAACTCATTTGAACCATATAATTGAACTGATTTGTGGTCAGGCAAGTTCAGATACCATACACAAGAACACACGCACACGCACACACACGTATTAATATATATGCATCTAATGACCCAGTCAGCATGAGGCAACAAAATCATTTATTTTCTGGGTTTTACATCTGGCCAAGGGGTTTTTTTGGGGGGGGGTGGGGGGGTAAATTTCTTTTTAAAAACAGTGTTGTGTCAAAGAGCGAAAAATAGAAAATATTATACATTACATTTATTTATTCAGGTTATCATCAGGAAATAAAGCAACATCTGAATATTTTTATATCAGTGGTGCATGTGAGAGTGAATTAGAAAATATAACCCTCAAAATAAAGACCTCTAATAGCTATTGAATCATCATTTCTGTTGTGCTTCTGTAGTATATTTTATAAAATGTATAGAATTTTCAGCTAAATATATAATATTCCCACAGAGCTGTTTTATAGCCTACATACATTATATTATGAGTCTCCATACAATATTGTATCAGAAATTGTCACAGTCTCCCTGCTGTGTCCACCCAAAGTATTTTTGTATTTTTATATTTTATTTTTTTGGTATAGTGCAATCAGAGATATATTTTTATATATAGATTTAATTATTATTAATTCCCCCCTTTTTTTACCCTCATTGTTGATCTGTGTTGTGAGTGTGTTGTGTTGTATGTCGCACCTATAGTCCAGGAGGACGATATTTCATCTCACTGTATACTAAATATATATGACTGGGATGACAATAAAGCTCTTCTTGACTTGATTTGACTTGAGTATGTGCACGTTTCACCCTAATTTTAATACCCTTAACTTTAGAACCTCTATAGACGGGGGCCGTCCCCATAAAGTGGGGCCGACTTGGGTAGTCCCTATGAGTAAACGATAAGAATTGTCCAAATGCCATAGGACTCTTATGGGAATTCTGTACAAGTTCCTGTAGTATTCTCTTTATAAGGCTAAAAATTGCCACCTTCATGATTTGAAAGAACATTGGTAAATTATTGAATAACGCCACTTCAATTACAGGTTAGAAATTAATACAAGAAAGTTTTCCATTTTCTCTGCATGTGTTGTATAGATTCAAATGCATTCTTTCTTACAGGAACATGCAAGAACATGCAGGATGACTCCACTTGATCTAAAGTCACTTCTTCATTTTGATCTTGGCATGAGCACTACAAAAGCATTAAAGCAGTGATTCATGTATGACACATTCTTCTTGCACCATTTTTTAATGATCCATGGCAAATTGCTACAAAGTGGATGTCTTAGCACAGGGCTTAGTACATGAAACAAGGCTCACCATGATCTACATGCTGAAATGTGTTGTGGGTGTAACATTTCTGCTTATATGCCATCCATCTTTGCTCTGATTGCTCTGCATTGCTTCCTACTGTGTTCATGCAAAGCAGGTGGCCTGCCATCATAAATCTAAGACGTTAACAAAGATTTCATAACAGATGTTACACACACATCCTTTCCAGAATGTTGATCCGAGTGAATTATGGGTGGGGATTATGGGCTGAGGGCAATGCTCAGAACAACAGCCTGAAGATGATGTTGTACAATTGCCAACACGCGGGAATACGCAAAAATACAGTTTGAATGATGTCTGCACAAGGATCGTACATCATGTGCTTGTAATGGTCCCTAAACCGGTGTGTATTACCTTGTAATACACTATGTGTATTACGGAACACCTACCTTGTAAGGACAACACATGTATAAGCCTTGAGCAATGTATTTATGAAGCAATACTTGCAAGTGCTTATTCCATTAGTTGATGTTTTATGAAGTAAATGGCCTTGTGTTGACATAGGGAGCCTCAACTTTTTGTTTCATTTAAAGCACTTAATTTCATCATTTCCAAGTAATGGCACTTACACAGCAGATGATTAGTTAAGAAAACTATAGTTTAGCATATTTTTACTTGCAGTAAAATATAAAAATATATTTAATATCGAATGCATATTTACATATTTGTATATATGAATACACACACACACACACACACACACACACACACACACACACACACACACACATTTTGTGTCTTATATGTTCCATTACTTCATGATTGGCAATTTAGGATCATTTATTTTATGGCACATCTTATGTCGACTCATAAAGCTTACATAGCCATTATGAAGCTCATAAAGCTTATATAGCCATTATGAAGAAAGCCTTCAAATAAGTGCTGCCATAGGAAATCAATGAATATGTGCCATGTAGTTCATTTCATTGTTTTCTGTGTTGGTGTGGGTGGGAGAAGGAAAACTGAGATGTCGATTCATTGACATGCAAAACAGAGCATGAAAAGCTATTGATTGTGGCTCCTGCAGGCTTTGCACAAATACAAATTTTATAAAAATAGTGGTAGAATCTCCATAAAAAATGATTCCAAGTAAAATAGGCCATTGTAATAGCCACACATGAGACTAAAGTCACCATGCATTGACACCATGCATGTCAAGCATCTCCTAAAGGGATACAACGCCTCCCAGCCTTGGTGGAACTGCATTCTCTGGAGAGATGGCACTCCATCCATTACCTTTGGGATGAGCATGCATTCCTTTGTGAACCGTCCAACAGTGTAGTACCCAGAGGCGGACAAAGTACCTAACTTCAGTACTTAAGTGAAAGAACAGATACCACTAGTCAAATGTTACTCCAATACAAGTAAAAGTCATACAAATTTCACTCAAGTCAAAGTACTGAAGTACTTGCTTCCAAAAATACTTAAGTATTAAATGTACATATTTCACTACATTGTTGATGTACTGCCACCACATTTACAATACCTAATGCATCGAACTTGCTTGTAGAAGCTGTAGTATAAGGAATAAGGCAGAATGTTAGATGGCGAGTTTTGTATGCTGTAATATAGTTTGCTTTAAGCAAACATGGCACACACTTAAAACAATACAAATTTGATCTTTTCTGTAAACTTAAACATTGACTCTAATTATGGCCATTGATGCAGGCATGAAGGGTCGCCATCTCCGTCTCCGTCCATTCTCCCCAGAGACATTCACAAGTCATTTTTCCCAAGTCCAAGTCAAGTCTTAAGTCTTTGTGCTTGAATCCAAGTCAAGTCTCAAGTCTTTGAGTGGCAATGTCAAGTCAAGTCTCAAGTCTTTAGTCCCAAGTCCAAGTCTATGGGGTACAGTTTGTAAAAACAGCTTAACAAATTTAGCTTAACAACATATATCTAAATGTTGCACTTTTACAAACGGTGACTCTAAATGTGGGATTTTCTGAGCTCTAAATATTTAGAAGATATGCTAATTGGCCACGCCCCGTGATTATAATTGGCTGTTACTTACAGGGGGCTGGACTGCGTGATGCGATTTCCCCTCACCAACATGGAAGATTTGCTTTAAATGATCTTAAAACTAAATGTTAAATATGAAAAATATATCTTGCATTCTAAATGTAAAACTTCACAGTTAGATAGGGAAAACGGAGGAGATTCAGTCAAACTGAGGAGATTCAGTCACATTTTGCACTTTCTTTCTCTCTCTCTCTCTCCGCGGAGGACAGTAGTACCCAGGGATGGACTGGAACCAAAAATCGGCCCAGGCATTTAGAGCCGCGGTCCGGAGGTGGGTGTGGTGCACGATCCGGGCAGCAGACGGGATTCCGCGCAGGCCCAAAATAACCTGGCCGGCCCAAAATTGACATCGGCCCACCGGGCTAATGCCCGGTATACACGACAGCCAGTCCAGCTCTGGTAGTACCCGACGGCCAGTCCAGCTCTGGTAGTACCCGACGGCCAGTCCAGCTCTGGTAGTA
>JBBIGA010118103.1:5000-10047 GCA_037576975.1 Alestes dentex | reverse complement strand
ATTCCTCATGAATCTGATTGAAAAAATGCCAAGAGTGTGCAAAGCTGTCATCAGAGCAGTAGGTGATGTTTTCAGTACTAATCTACAATGTACCCAATAATAAAACCAAAGGAAATCGTTGAATGAGAAGGTGTGTCCAAACTTTTGACTGGTAGTGTACATCTTCTTTCCATGCAACCTCTCACAGATTTTCCCTCCAACCCTTTGTGGAAAAAAGGTTTTAAAGGAATTGCTTTTGATTTGACCCCCAAAAACTAGCTGGGTCAGACAAATTTGCTTGATTGTTTTAAATAGCAGCTCCAACCATTGTGGCAGTAATAACAGGTGTTTTTAATCTTTCTGTCTGGGCTGCTATATAACCAGCTGACTGGAGGGCCCTCTTTTTAGGGGAGGAGATCAGGCTTACTTAAACTTATCCTTTTACTTTTTCTTATCAAAGCCTTTGGAGAAACTTGTTAACAAGCAGCTAACTCCCCATCTCGCCACAATATTTTATTTATCCAGGGCTCAGTTGGGTTTTGGTTCAGGGTATGGATGCGTCTTGAGTGTTCTAAATGATTTAACATCTGTACTGGATGCTAAACAGTGTGTGGAAATATTTATTGACCTAGCAAAAGCGTTTGATCAATTTTGATGCTATTGGGGTCTCCGGTTGACTTGGTTTTCAAGCTAGCTCTCCAGCTGGTGGTCTGGTGGTAAAGAATCTTTCTCTGCAGTTGGACGGTCATTGGTTCGAATCCCAGGACTGCTAGTGGCACCTCTGAGGTCCCTTGAGTAAGGTACCGTCCCCACACACTGCTCCCCGGGCGCTGTGTTCCTGACTGCCGCTGCTTCACTTGGTGAATGGGTTTAAACACAGTGTGTGCTGTGCTGTGGTGTGTTCAGCCTCTCTGTGTGTCCTTCTCAGGGCTCAATAGTTGGACCCATTCTTTTTTCCATATTAATTTATTATGTTTCTCACATTAACAGCTCCCAAATTCATTGACATGCTGATGCTGTATATCCTGGTCCATCACCTGATGCAGTGATAAAATCCCATAAGAGCTGTTTCCTTGAAATACAGCAATCTCAATTTATCACTAAATGCTGGCAAGGCTAAAGCTATGTGGTTTGGTTGGAAGGGCATTGTGTCCCCTTCCACCTTGGACATTACCACGAGGGCCTGAATCATCCCAGAGCACTTAATGATGTATGAACACTGTGTATACAGAAATCTGGCTAAATAGTGCATCGTCTTTCTCTCATTACGTCACCATGCTGCAGTCTAAGGTTAAGGCGAAACCTGGTTTTCTTTATAGAAATTATTTTTTTACATCTGCAGTCAAACACATGATTGTCCAAACCGTACTCCCTTTATATGATACAGTTTATAGATTGGCTTGTAAAGGAACACTTGACACAGTCAAGAAAAGCTTGATACAATCAACAGTTCTGCTATTCGATGTACTACTAGCACCCCTTTCAGAACCTTCAGTGTCTTCAGTGTCCTCCAGTCAAATGGCCCTCTCTGCATACTTGTCATAACATCCAATGGGTTTGCGCTTATTTATAAAACTCTTCTTGGATAATAACCCCCTTATCTAAGTCAGTAATTGCAGGCAATTTCTGTGGCCAAGCACAATATGCACTCTTCCCTCTACATCAGAGCAAAGGCCTCTAAATCCAACACGTCCTTCAGTCTGTTATCATTCCAGTCTTCTGCAGCAAATTAGTGGAATTTGCTACAAAAAACCTCCCATTAAAACTGGACAATTTCTGCTTTTAAAGCCTACTTTTGTTTAGTGATAGTTGTACATGTTTTACTTCTGACTGATTAACGGCCATTGTTCTTTCTTTTGTCTTTTTTTTTTTTTGAACGCATGCTGTTACTGTAAATGATTGTCTTTAATGTATCTAGTAAAATAAATCTAATAACAAATAAAAAATAATAAATATAACTTCATGATTAATAAATAACCTTTCATTCTTCCCCCCGAAAAACCTTTCTAAACATACAATTTTCAGAATTTTTTTTTCTTGTTAAATGCGTGATGTGATTGCTGTGTGCCTTATTGTGGTTTGCTGGTTCGGTTGCAAGCCTGAGAACCTTTAGAGGGGCTGTTTGCTGCGTTTATGTCTGACTGAGGTATGATTGGTACCATGCTATTCTAGCCATGTTCTAAAGTAAAGTAAAGTAAAGTAAAGTGGCCCCTTATAGTCACACGTGAACACACCACAGCTCACAGTGTGAACAATGTGAATTTGTTTTGCTTCACATTGTGTGGTGCCATGAGCAGTCCTGGGATTCAAGATCACGACATTCCGATCGCAAGACTAACTCCCTTCCCACCCAGCAGACTCTTCTTTGGGTTATATCGGAACCAGCCAGTTTGGTGTGTTATGTTTATGTTACCATGCATGTGGGTCATAGGGGGGTTCACTATCGCCTACTGTTTTTTTTTAGGAATGAGCAATGACACAAATTTTACTTTCATTCCAATACTAAGTAACACCAACCTTACCATCCCGATATCAACAGCAAAACAGACGTCTACTTGCGATGTGATTTCTACCGTGGAAACCAGTGAAAGCCTTGTGGCATGAAATTGAACTCCATATGATTACGGAGAATTCACTTCTAGTGTAGCTGTGTGTGTCTGAGTGCTTGTATGTGTGTAGAAGAACAGTAGTAATAAAGAAAAAGTTCCTATTCCCAGTTTTTCAGCATTAATTCAGGTTAACGAAGAGATGGATTTGCAGCTTGCTGCTTAAAAACGGAGTATCAATATATTTGCAGGGGGTTGAATTCTTAAAAGAAACCAGCGTGATCAGAAATGTTGATATTTTAGTATCGACCCACAATGTGAGTGTCCTCCCTACCGCGTAGAACGTGGGGAGATGATTCTACATCTATCTGTGGGTTTTCAGAGCTGCTATTGTAAGACTGTGTGTCAATAAAAAAGGATTAAATTCTGTTTGCCTGCCTGTTTCTTGGGTTTGTCACACTGTGTGTGTGAAAAAAAAAACATGGTGTGTAAGTTATACATACATAAAATAACAGGAAGTGAGTTCGTGTGAATATTGCAAGTGACCAAACCTTTGTAGATAGTAGTGGATCTCCTGTAGAGTTGATGGACCAATCAGTGGAGGCCAGGCAGGCCGGAGCCGAATCCAGCAACCGACACCAGGCAGCTGGATCTGATATGAGCGCCGTTACATACAGATTTGCGTATCATAAACCCGCTATTGTTTTATGAGCCCTTAAAGCAAGGGTGGCCTCTTTGCACGCAAAAAAACAAAAACAAAAACAAAAAAATCTGAAAGAGGCAGGGGCACGAAGCGGAGACACAAAATGAGCAGCCGCTGTAAAGTCTTTGTGTTTTCCGCTGCGCTGTTCGCACCATGCTGTGTTGTTCTGGCATTTATCTGCCTTCATGATTGCTTTCACAAAGAACACCGGATCCACTGTGCTGCTATCAATGAGACATGGAACACGGTGCATTTTTTTTTGTTGACTTTTTGAGTTTAATTGTTTGGAGCGACGAAAAAACCCAGGAAACCATGGCATGTATTTAAAAAAATAATCATTTATTACAACATCTAGCATAATGTGTACTGAAATAATTTGCAGAATGATGATAGAAAAAGATGTGAAGTGTGGTTATTCTGAAATCTGCCGTATAGATGTCAAAAATATAGCCATGAAAGCACGTCTTTTCTTAAGTATATGGCACTCTGCACAATGACTCACTACTTGGAACGCTAATACGTTATGTTATAACAGAATATTAACACATTAAAGGACATTTTGCTCAAACTAGCAGCGGCCCTAGGAGTGGCATATGGATGCTAGTCACGACGTCAACAGTGAAGTTAAAGCGAAAGTTGCTCTCTCTCTTTTCGATCTTTTGAGTTCAAAGATGGCAATCTACTATAGTTACATGAAACCACATGAAGTCGTGTGTTTCAGGATAATGTTTAATATGCTTGTTGTGAGGCACTTGAGAGGTATGTTTCATCTGGCAAGATGCAGCCTATTGATTTCTGTCGAGTGTATTAATCCTTCAACACATGATTAAATTAGAACATTTAGAATAACCTTTGTACAAATAAGTTAGAATATATATTTTTTTCCACCCAAGGAAGATAAAAATGGTCCCCTGGTTCCAACCAGTGAGGCTGAACTGAGTCCGTGTTAGAGGAGAAACATGGGGGAGGTAGAGAGACGAAAGCGTGACGTGAGCTCAATCTGATTCTTCTCCTTTTGTAAGGTTTACGACAGAATGGAAATATAAAACTGGGTTCATGTTCACGAACACTGTCAGTGTCCTTCGCCATCACAGAGAGTATAATGTTTGGATTAACCTCCTTAAATTTCTCTCATTTTTTTTACATTTTTTTATGTATTTGCTAAATGTTACCAAGAACACATGAAAACAGTCCAGCGAAACGCGATCATTTTACATGGAATGTAGTTTCAGCACAGTTAACAGTCCTAAAAACTGTGGAGTACATTTTTCCTTTCTATTACTTGAAAAGTTCTCCTTTATGAACGTGGGGGTTCTTCCAGCCACACCGCAGAGAACCTTAATGATCTCTTGAAGCACTTTGCCTCATACATGTAGATGTTTGATTGACAGTTGATAGGGAGGGACAGTGTCGCTGTAAGAACATTACCAAAGGTATTCTGACCCTGACCTTCAATGTACGACGCGTTTGAACACCATTTCCAGCAGCACAGCTTATTTCTGCACTGCCTGGCCGCTGATTTTCAGGCAGGCCACTCATTGCTACCATTTCTTAACGAGTCACATTTATCTTGACGTCTTGTTTTGGAACATCTATCTCTAGTTTCTGTAGATACTTCAGTAAAAGTAAGTTTAGTCGGACACTTGTAATAGAAACTGTAGCAAAATGAGCATTAGTGGACACATGATTTGCACTTTAAACAAATTTGGAATAGTAACGCCCCTCTGGTGAGCATCTCCTGACGTTACTCGTGTGCCATTAATTCCTTCACATATCTTCTTCATATTGACACGATCCGCAGCTCTCCCCCCATCAGTGG
>JBBIGA010118101.1:0-10048 GCA_037576975.1 Alestes dentex | reverse complement strand
CTCTCACAGTGGGAATGCACCTACAATGTGAATTTCAGACCCCTCCATGATTTCTAATTGGGAGAACTTGCAAAATCGCAGGGTGTTCAAGTACTTATGTTCCTCATTGTATATTAGTATTAAAGGCCCTGCAGCAGCAACACTTTAATTCTAAGGGAAAAAGAGGTTGAAATGGTAATATGGAAAGGAATTACAAATGTTTTTGGTAAATAACACCTCACAAATTACACGACCGGATCTTTTTAATGGATGTTGTTGCCAAAAGCTTGCCAGTTTGTTCTGCCTCTGTTTGAGCCTCAACTTTGCCACTCCAGTGACCTCTTGTGTCCGTGCCAAAACCTCTCAACACAACCCTCAGCATCCTGTCACGGGTCGTATCACACACAGCACTGGGCAAAGTCTAGCTGCCCAAATAAGCCTGGACCTGCTTCAGAACTTTGGCATAAACATGTCATGAACTGTCATTATGCCTGTTAATCTAACAGTATCATGTTACCATTACCAGCCATTATCATCACTAAGAAACCAAACGCCTTAATTTTACCCCTTAAAATGACCTTGATTTTACCTTAATTTCCCCTATACAGTAAATAAAGGAATATTAAGGGAAAAAGTGCACAGATTAATTCTGATTAAGGGGTAAAACTACTGAATTTTCTCCTTACTTTTTCAAATTTGCTCCCTAAATAACAGAACCTCCTGAATTAATGCCTTAAATTTAAGATTAAGGGGTTTTACACTCATGCCTTAAATCAAATTTTTTAGGTAAAATCAAGGGGTCAGTTTCACAAATTAATGGCCACTTAATTCAGATGAAGGAGTTTGGTGTATTTTCAGGAGTAGATTAAGGCACGCTTAAGCACATTCTAAGGACACTGTGTTTCATACGTGCATTAGAGGTGCTATGTTTGATGTCTTGAAATAAAATTGGCATGTGACATAAGCTGTCTTCAGCTGACATAAGAAGCCAGTAGTAACTACATGACATCCTCTATCATGAGATGTTTATAGAGGGATTTTGTCCATTATGTCACATTGCATTGCTTACTTGTTTTTATTTATCTGAATATTACTGGGCTGATTTGAGTAAATAAACACTTGCTGCCCAGATACATTTTAATACACATCATTTTTGCTCCTTATTATGTATGCACACACAGTCTAGGTTGGAAAAGCCTGAGGCTCACCTGCTGTTGAGTAATTCTGTGCAGAAGTGTTTTCCGATGTGCTGGGGTTGGAGGCGAAGTGAAAGCACCTTCCCTCTCGCCGCCTTTAATGCGGCCTTGAATGAAGAAGTGAAAGCACTGTGAGGACCAGTGTGACATTCTGCAGCATGCAAATATTTTTTTTGCATGGTTGAGGTACCATATCCATGTTTTGGTGCTTATTTTAAAGATCTGAAACAGTTATTATAACCAAAATCACTTAAATTCCAAACAGTGGACATGAGAAAGATCTTGGAGATGAATGGTGGAATATTCTCTGTCTACAAGTCTGGAGATAAATGCTACATTATATATATGTATGTGTGTGTGTGTGTGTGTGTATTTATATATGTGTGTATGTGTGTGTATATATATTTACTCTGAAACTAAAGTGTAACTAAAATGAATCTGTTCTACTTTCCACACATACTTATTATAATTAATTAACATATTCAGCTATAAATAAGACCGTCTTACATTTAAGAAATAATAGATATGTTTGTCCCACACACACACATATATCAGCACATCTGTCTGTGAGGAAAGAGGAACAGATTCATTTTAGTTTCATAGATAATAAGATCAACAGGTTACCTGCACCTGCCAGCCTCAGATCTGTGAATCCCCCAGTTCAGACTCGGTGGTCTGACTCTCAGAGCCCCAGGAGCCCCGGTTTCACCTCATATTCCAGTTTACTCTCAGATTTTTCACATGCAATGTTGGCTTGTGCAATGTTGGCTCAGTTCAGCTTTTTAATATTATTATTTTGAAAAACTGTATCATGTAATATATGAACTTTAATTACATTTTGAACTAAGACATTTGATTTCATTAAATTATTAAAACTATCCGACAAGGCGTTTTTCATTAATCTGGCCACTAGGAGGCCTAGAGAAAGGGGTTAAAGGAAATATATCCTACATTTTTTGTGCTTCTTTTAAGATCTGTGCACTAAAACACTTTCATGTTTAACTCTGGAATTAGACCGTTTTGTTACAGTGTCTTTAAGGCTGATTTATGTAGATATATGCATATATCTCAGAATAATACATTATAAACAGCCTGTTATTGCTGTTTAGTTCCCATATATGATCTGTATGGGGAAGGGGGTAGTTTTCAAATTTGAACCTTTTTTTTTTAAACACATTTACATTAAAATCTTTTATTTGTTCATGAAATTGTGTCCAAAGATTCTAATTCTTTTTTATTTATTTCTGTTCCTTAATGATATGTCATTGCTAGGTGACATTTCCACTCTGTAACTAAGGCAGTGTAATTTAAGCCCACCTCAACGTTGGCCTCCCTGTACCTGAATGAGCTTTACCTGGAGCACCCTTCCTGTTTTAATATAGTTTTGAACTGAAAATTGCATTTCTGTTCTGAGAACAGCTGAGAGAAATTCTGATATACTTTGTAGTGGTGGTGAATGGAACCAGACGTCTCCAACACAAATATGGCCATTTAATTTCTAACAGACCCCCAGTTAAGCTCCACATGTTTATATGTTGATGATGGTAAAATAGTGAAGCTGAACTAAAGCACTATTTTGCCTCACAATGCCCTGCATGTATCCCTGAATGGGCTTGGTTTGAGGACCAAAAGCTTCTCAAAACTCTGGTAGAACAACATTTCAGACATTAGGCAGCTCATTTGATGGCATAACTTTCTGTGATAGAGATTTTAGAGGCAGACATCTGGTTCCATTCACCACCACTGTGAACAGTTTTGAGTGGAAGGACTTACATGTCTTTCTATATATTTGATCTCTGTGGTGATCAGATCAGGCTCCCAAAGAGTTTGGGAAACATAAGCCAGCAGCAGGTGAGCAGACTCAGGTGTCATTCACCTGCTGGACGTGAACACGTGGTAAAGGAGCACGGTCTCTGCAGACCTTCAATGGGAGGCCATGGAAAATGAGGCACAAAAAACATGGGGACTCCTGAACCTGCTGAGGTCTGTCAGGTCTGTGTCAAACTACCAACAATAAAATCATTCCTAAGTTCCCTCACCCGACATATCCAGCAGTCCTACCTGGGTGTAGCTCAATATGCTTAAGGTTGATTCATTATTAAAGCCTGGGTTAGGGTTACAGACCTGGTTGCTGTGGCTACAGAAATGCTCCACAGAAACAAATGGAACACAAATGTCTGCTGCTTTGTCTCTTTAAACAGTGCATGCATCCAGAACTGTGGATAACCATGGACAAGGGCACTGATAAAACAAGAGTTCACATTCGTGCCTGAGCCAGCGTTCCACAGGTAGGTTAAGTCTTGGTAAATTTTGATGTACGGGAAGTCTATCCAAACTGGGAGCAGATGTAGATCAGGAGAATCGTTAAAACAGGTGTCATGCTGATTGTACATCGAGGACCTCTTCATTTCGTTCACTGTGATGTTCAAGAAAATCAATGCCGTTTTCCGCCCCAACCATGGGCACCGGTCACGGGAAGACTACCACAACGCCTGCACCGTGAAGCTGGTCCGCAGCACATCCATGCTGGTTGTAGGGGAGAAGAGTGGTGTGGGGAAGAGCTCGACCCTGAAGCGGAGTGTTAGTGCTGTCAGCATGGAGTCCAGCACAGCACTGTACTACTACCACAGTCGAGAGGACAGGGTGTATCTATACTCCCAAAACCAGAACTGTCTGGAGTACCTTCAGGAGCTGGTGGCCCTCCGGCGACAGTACACCAAGAGCATCAGCGACCTCAAGAATGTGGAACGTCGAGAGACTGTCTCTAGCAAAAAAAAGCCTGCACCACAGCCACCACAACAGAGAGTCGTCCAGGTAAAACTTATCTTGGTAGTACATAGTCTAATGCGATAAGATAAGAGAAACCTTTATGAGTCCCACAAGTGGGAAATACTACACCCTTAATAAGGGTTCTTTTTTGGTACACTTTTTTGAGCTCAGAGTCCTCTTCATTTAACACTTTCACTCGAGTGAAGCAGTGGGCTGCCATCAATGGTGCCCGGGGAGCCGTGTGTGGGAATGATACCTTACTCAAGGGTACCTCAGTGGTGCCACTGGTAGTCCTGGGATTTGAATCCCATGACCTTCCAATCACAATGGCAACTCCCTAACCACAATGCCACCAGCTGCCTTCAAGGTTCTTCACCTTTACCTTAAGGTTTATCCAAATGAACATCATGGTCATGTAAGCTGCCATGCTGAATGTAGAGGTCAAATCTTTTTACACCTTTATGGGGTCTTGGAAGTTCTTTAGTAAAGGCAAGTTATCTGAGAAGCATGGCAACTCTAAAAACTTTTGAATGTGTCAGTGATTTTTCCATGTTTAAATAGTTCTTTATGATGGAGTTCTTTGAAGAACCTTTTTGCGAAAGGGAACCACTAAATGTCAACTCACCATCTGGTACTATATTGAATCCTTTTTGGAGTTTCTACATTCTGCAATGTTGTGACCTGTAACAATTGCAAAACCCTTTTTAGTGATAAAACGTTCTTAAAAGAACCATATACAAGGGTTTTGGCCCTCACAGAGAAACATTTAATTATGTAAAGAACAATTCTGGGAGCTCTCGAGGTTCTGTTCTAGTCTCAGGATGGCTGAGCGGTCTATGGTGCCAGACTCAAGGTTCATACGTTCCTCTGAAGGGAGGTTTCTGGTCTCTGAATGGAGGCGTGGGTTCAAATCCCACTTCTCACATGTCTTTTGGGGCAGCAGGTGGCCTTGTGGTTAGTGAATTGCCCCTGCAGTTGGAAGGTTGTGGGTTTGAATCCCTTTTCCAGTAAATCTGGTTGCAAAATAGCTCTTTAGGGTGCTCAAACTATTATACTATGGTCCAGAGCTGGGCACTGCTGCCCTACACCAACAGTAATTTTGAGAATACCTGAATTCTTTAATAAATAAGGGTCATTACCCACTATCCGAAGAAGATTCATTCAAACAGGAAAGGTATTCATACTGTGCATCTGTGATCTTCTCCCCACTGCTCATGCATAACAAGACTTTTATATTTATCCAAATATCTCAAAGCGTCAAAGTCCAGAACCCTCGGCTCCACCAATCCCTAGTGAAGAGGACACACTCCAGTTCTTCGATGCAGTGATTGCAAGCTGTGACACAGAGCGCAGCAGAAAACCACATGTGGATGAAGGCCATGCAGACGTGGACCTTGTTGGTACGAATGAAAGTTAATTATTCAGAATTGTTCTGTGAATACATCATAACATCATGTTTTCATAAATAATATTTTCAAAGAATACATGGCGGTATAGAATATGAAGTTTGTCCTGACTTGAGCTGAAATTTTGAGAAAGATTTTGAAATGGCAAGGTCTGTACCTCCATATATTCTGGTTACTTTCAGGGGGTTGAAAATGGTTGGCTAAGCTTGGAGACACTTGCAGAAAAAGTCATTTGCTTTTTGCAGCATCATGGTTCCATTTTGACCCATTCATCTTGGCCAACCATCTTCAGCACCCCCAGTGTAATGAGCGCCTCCCGATGGACTTTGAAAAATTTCTATAGTCAGTGCTAAATTCTTCTGCTAAAAAGTCTGCAGTGTCTTGGCATTTTTCTCCCTACTAAACCAACCAATGACAACTGATGCAACTTGTGCAATTTACTGTTGTTAAATACCTCTACAAACGTAACAAATTCACTTCGTGGTCTTCCCTCCAGTGGCTACCAGTACGAGTGAACACGATCTCCACTCTAACTGGGTTTTGCGGGACCCTCGGCGGATATCAATGGACGAGTCTCGTCTAAAGCATGTGAGCACGGAGCAAGGTGCATGGAAGAAGGCAATTGGTGGGACCACGGGCAGCACTAGACGTCTGCAGCGAAACCCCATACACCTGCCCAAAGTGGTGGAGAGTGCCTTCCAGACCTTGCGCTTCAAACCCAAGCTTAAGAAGAAAGATTAGAACATGGGGTCCGCAAAAAAATGCTTCTTCAGTGCCTTGGCAGGTTCCAGCAAGAATGTCACCAATAGGGATTCTGCAGAACGTGCCTTAATCATGGATATAAACCAGCCAGGTTTCAATTCCTGTCAGAGGTTGGGAAGAAACCCTGACCACAGCGAATAGTCTGAGAGATTCTACAGAAGGAATGTTTGGCCTGTAAAGGGATTTCAAAAAGGTCAGTCATAGGCCACAAACAGTTGGGCATGATCTGGCAAGGTTTGGTCATGTATATTGACCTTTTGATGATAGTTGCAGGAGCAGGTTCATTGTGCTGCTGTGAAGATAAGTTGATGAAAATAGGACAAATCACTCAGAGCTCTTACAGCTGGAAGTGAGCTCTGTGATGTAACGTTGGAATCCTGGAGTTCCCTCAACTGGTCCAGCTTCATCAATTATCCACACAGGATCAGTCTCAGTTTCAGTGGCTCTGAACAGCGCCGTGCTCGGGCCTCCACCAGGGCGTGACCAAGCCGCTCCAGAAAGGCCTTCCGTTCATAGGCTCACCCAGTCCGAGTAACAGGACTCTCTCCTTCTCAGACCTCAGATTGAGATTCGTCAACCGATCTGTCAACGATCTGATTTATCAGTCGGTCGATCAGGCGTTGAGACAAGCGATGAAAAGCACAACACGGACCTCAGGCCATTTCCAGGATCCTTTGTCACTGCCGAACGCTGGATATTGGAGATGGATGGCGGTGATCCGCCTCCTTAGACCTCACGGGTGCTGTATCCTATGTTTTCTGGCCAGGTCCATTGCAGTGTTGCCCTTGTGTTATTTTCAAATGTTACAAAATACACCATCAATCCCTAAAGTATTCCAACTGATTGACAATATGCAATTACAGTGATAAAGATATGAGTTCAGAGTGCTGGTGCTTTCTTTAGCAAAGTGCCTTGATTTGTTTGATTTAAGGGCTGCCTGTCAGAGACAGAATAAGTTTAGTCTTAAAAAAAAAAAACACTTTTACAAATTAACTTTTACAAATTTACAAAATAAAAAAGGTCTAGTCACATCCAAGTCTGTTAGCTCTTGTTTTGATTTTCAAAAACTGGTGTTGCGGTGAGAGATGATCTCACCTTGTGTTCTCAAATAAAAAGCTCTCTAAAACAAACCCCCTTGTGCACCGCTAGTTTCTTTTTCTCAGGAAAGAGGAAACAAGGTTTATATTTTTGGAGGGCAGGATGAGAAAAGCCCCCATATGTCAGATGTTTTCACTAATATCAATAATAAATAAGCTTGCTGGTGCTATGTTCTTTTATCTGTATTCAGTGTCCCATACTGGAACATTTGCCATCTTTTCTGTGACATTCTTCACAACTGTCTCCAGAATGAACATCAAAGGTGATCATAATAGACATATTCAATAGACATATAAACCATAATAGACATATTTCCTGCATATTTCTCCTTTATGAAATTTGTGTTTGTATTAAAAATGGCCGTAATTCATGAAATTTACCTGCCTCTCTTTATCCCTTACAATTAACTGAGCCATTTATGTTATCATGCTAATATGTAAAAGAGCTCTGTGGTGATTGGTTCTAAGCAGAAAGCAGTCCAGGCTGAAACGTATAACTCTGGCACACCTATGCGGGGTAAACTTCTGCAGGGTGGCTAGTCAGATAAATGTAAATGGTTTGTTTTTGTGAAAATTAATGAATTAATTACTTTTGTTTTTTTGCTGCTCATTTCTTAAACACATAAAACACTCAGAAAACCTGTTTTACATCATATGAGCCCATTAGTGTACTGGTGGCACATAATCAATTAAAACAAGCCAGATGTCCCAGTACGTAGGTAGACATCATCTCAATGGACTTCACAGCCTCAGCACAGAAGAACAGAAAGGTTTGTAGAAGATATAAAAACTAAAGGAGAGAGTATGTTTTTTTTTCCCCCGTTATTGACAAAAAGACACACACACACACACACACACACACACACACACACACACACACACACGTTCATTCACTCGCTCAGTTCTTCTCCTGTTTGACTTTCGGACTGAAGAAGGCAGACATGCTCTTCATCCCGGTTTTGTCCACTTTGGCCAGAGTCTTCTGAGCTGCCGACATTTTCTTAGGAGGCTACAACAACAACAAAACACGTCCAAACATTACACACAGCAAACAGGTAACACCTTTAAAGTAACCCTAACTGTAACCAGACAGCAGTACGACTCAAAATGCAGGAATAAAAGAGCGAGAGACAGCGCGAGAGAGACAGACGGCCGCTTCAGGCAGACTGCAGCAAAGCATGAATCAATTTAAGGCAAAAACAAACAAAAAAAATCCTCCAAAAAAACGTATGCGTCTATTTGTCTCACTCACTTTCCGGGCGAAGTCGGCACTGTTGAATTTGGTGTAGTCCTCTCCTGCCTCCACTGGTCTATCGGACAGTTTTCTTTTCTGCCAGACACGAGACAGCAATCACGACGACGGCACACTCATGAAACCCAGCCCAACACTGTGTGTCCTCTACCGCACTTTTCTCACAATGTGGGTCCTGGCCCGTTTTCCACATTGCATTAAAACTAATGCACCTGTAAAGGTGAGAGCTCATTGGCACAATTTCCATGACCTACATGGCCGCATTCCGGACTGCCAAAACGTGCCACTTTTTTGTACTGTCAGCAACCCTCAACATCCAGCTATGTGCCGGGCCAGACGGCTGTGGCAAGGGCTATAGTCGTAGGAAATTGTTTCAGTGTCGAAAAAATAGCCCTGTCTAGCGTTACATTTGACACAAATTTGCCCACCACCACTCTGTAATTAGGCCAATTACCCAAAATTACTGACAATGAACAAAAAATCTCACAAATTACGTCAACACAAGGTGTCAAGGTGATAAAGTGGACCATTTAGAGGGGAGCTTTAACGTGGGCCATTTAAAAAAAAAAGGAGCTTTACAGGAGACATGTTGAAGCTGTATGTGGCCAATGAACACCTCTATTGGAAAGGAGTGCACCTTCCAGCAGATACATTCACACGTTAGAAGGTCTGTCCATGTCTGCATACTTGCTTATGCTATGTATATACAGTCATGTGGTTATGGCTGTGATGTGTGAATGGGTCTCACTCTGTATGCTGGGGGGCATTACGAGGGGGAGGCATCTTTGAATAATATCCACACAGTGATTAAGCAGTAATATTGATTGAAATGCCCACCCCTAATCAAAGCATTCCACATCATAAGCGGCATCTTTGTTGACCGTAAACCACCCAGAGACCCCAAAAGGGCTTGATTCATTCCAGAGCAAAGCACATAATGATAAAGATAAAAAATATCAACATGCAGACTAATGTTAACAACTAAGTAAGCATTAATTTGTGAAATTCATTTCTGATTTGTACAGCAAAGCAATAGGAAAGCCAGCCATTACAGGTCCATCACATGAGCAACATGTCATAAATGTAATTTTAATAAATGATATATGGGGCTGTTGTTACTGTTTACAATGCATAAATGTGAGTTATCACACACACAGATCATAATTCATGTTTTTAGTTCTAATAATATATTAGTTCTAAGCTGAAGTCCAGCTTCACCTGCGTTGTATGACAGAATCTGTGATTGTAGCCCTCTCGTTCAGACACAGCTTTTAGACAACTTTTAAAGTGAGACAACGCGATATCTAAAGTGAAACACATTTGGCAAACTAGGCTGGAAAGACCTGGTGGAAGACCTGCGGATAAATCAATGAGCAGCAAACAAAAAAAGCAGCAAAGTGGAGCCCCAGTTCTGCTGGAGAACCTCCACTGGAACAAGAATTCGCCAGCTGCATGAATGAGTGCGAGGGGCTAAAATCACAGAGCTGGATGCAGTGAGTGTACATATGGTATAAGCTCTGTGACTGTATATGATATCATATAAACAGTCTATGAAATTTTTATTTACACACACATACATACACATAT
>JBBIGA010118100.1:0-10048 GCA_037576975.1 Alestes dentex | reverse complement strand
TTATGGTCAACAGTGTCAAAGGCTGCACTCAGATCTAGCAGCACCAGTACAGTTATTTTCCCTGCATCTGTATTCAGACGAACATCATTTAGTACCTTAACAAGAGCAGTTACTTTTTTCTGGAGCTGTATACATATATATATATCTACAGCTGAAAGCAAGGTGCCTTGCAAGCCTGCAGAAATTCTGGTGGGTTTAGTGATAACGGCAAGTAGTCTCGGACCAAGACTTTGGAACAGTTCTGTCCGTGAATGTCTGTGGACCGAGTATCGGACATGGAGACTATGTGTCCCCAACCGCTTCATGTGGAATGTCGTACTTGTGGCTTCTTGAAATTAATACACAAACAAAACCAAGTTATTGCTGCCACCGTTTTTTTTCCCAATGAGCTCTAGACTGGACGGTCAAGTGGTGCTTTTTAAATGTGGTGTGTCATTGCTCATTTAATCACAAGTTGGTAACAGTGCATTTAGAGCCATTAGCAGTGATTAGAGTAAATGCACTCTAACTGGCACTTGTCAAGCCTAAAAGATACATAGTTGATCTTCAGGGACCATAACACTGTAATTACTCTGAAAATGACTTGTTTTTCATTCTTAGAACCCACTTGTTTTGACCTCAAGGGATATGCAGGATTGCTTATTAGTTAAGATGACAGCGGGCTACTTCACAAAACCGTAATCCTATAACGCCCTAAAATCCCCCGCACTCAACTGGAGTGGAGAGGCCCCAACCTATAAGCTAAATAAAAAGAACAAAAAAAAATATCTCTTTTGATTTTGTGAAGCTGAAAATGTCTGCTCATAAAATCAGCCCCTTCTCTTTTTCCAGTTTGCCTAATCTACAGAAAAATGAACACAATGTCGTTTCAGCACTTAAAGGGACAATGAAGAGGCAAAGGACAATTTTGTATTTTTTTGTATTTAATTAACTTTCATTTGAGTCGAATGCACTGTGAGCATTTTGAGGTTTTTAAATTACTCTATTCACTCTCTAACCTGGAGGCCTTCAGTTCGTTTCCAAATTTTCTAATCACTGGAAAGTGGATTCCTCCCATCCAGTCCATGCAGTACATATCTAGAAACAGATCTTCAAAACCTATTTGGAATTCATCATGGTTGTGATTATCATAACCATGGCCGTAATTACATTAGTTGTGATCTTGTAACGAGAACAGTGACAACCACACACACACACACACAAAAACAATACAAGGCTTTGCAAAGGCAGAGCTCAAAGTAGGGACCACACAGGGAGAATCCAGTCTATGCTGTAAAAATAATTGATTGTTAAAAAGAACATGTTCAGAGAACCTTTAGGGGCAGGTACACCCTTGGTTTACAGCCAAAATTTTAACAAGATGGCCCCAGATATGTATTCTTGTTACTAGATCTATCACGCTGCAATATTTAGATACTTTCATCCATTTAACCTGCAGCAGTTTAGCTCATTAATTCACGGTGAAGTGATAAGAGGTGTCGGAACTGCAGATGTTTTCTAGGCAGGCTGAAAAGTGAAAGTGAACCGTTTATCACATGAGAACACACCACACCGTGTGGAATTTGTCTTCAGCATTTAACCCTTTCAGCCGATGGTGGCGCAGTATGTGGGGACAGCATCTTGCTCATGGGTACCTCAGTGGTGCCGCTGGCCGTCCTTGGATTAGAACCCACAACCTTCCGATTACAGGGGCAAGTCCCCAAACATTAGGCCACCAACTGCCCCCCATTGCAGGAACGTAATTCCCACATTTGGAGTATTCACAGGAGTCACAGGGCTGAGCCTTACGTTCTTGATCATGTATCACACCACATGATGTCTGGGCCAATTATCAAGCTGCAAACTAATTTCTGGCCTCAGCGACAAAACTGCCAGCTCTGTGACAATGCATGCATGTACAGCTCCAGGAAAAACAATGAGACCACTGCAATTTATTTTTAAATCAGCATCTCTATGAGTGACAACCATTCCATGCCAGTGTCTGTTATATTCCTACACAAGCACCTCATTCTGCTTTATGAGGTACTGATTAGTGATCACCTGAATCACATCTTATTTAAAGAGGAAAAGTATAAAAACACTGCTGTAATCGACACTCTCCTCTTGCAGTGTGACCAGTTGGATGGTGAAACACTACCAGAAGTTCATCAAAGGTAATGATTGCCAATAGTTTTATTTGGACATTAGGAGAAATATTGTCAGCAGTTCTTAAAAACGAAGGCAAAGCGGTTCAGTTAAACACTTGCACCAATAAAAGATAAAACCAGAGAAACAACATTTTTGTAATGGTCTCTTATTTTTTTCCAGACCTGTACAGTGATGTGCACTCATGTAGTGTGAGCTATTTACACACACCGGCCTAACCAGAGCCTGGGCATGTGAAACTGAATTTACATAAAACCTCAAAAATATTGTACATGGATTTCTGGGAAAAATGACAAGGAAAATATAGATGTGAGGCCTTCAACAGACTCTGTACTGTTGGTTGTCTGTTTCAATTTGAGTGCAGGGATGTAGAGCAGGTGAACTACGCCAGAATGAGCGCACAGACGGCATTTGACATGAGATACATCGAGCCAGGAATGTAAAGCTCCGTCTCAGCCCGACAGATTAAGTGTTCCGCTACAGAAAGGCAGCTTATCAGTCAGCATAGAAGTTTATGCTTTGAAAGACTTAAGGGTCTTTCATGGGTGATGAGAAATTTATAGGGAAAATGTTTCCTTTCTGCTCCTTGCTATGGACATGGATTTCGTAGTAAAGGGTTAATGTGCAGTTCTGCATGGGTTCGTGTCTGAATTCTTCATCATACCTGTCTGGAATACCAATTTACAGCCCATAATACACGGCAGAAAGGCTGTCCAGCGCTGAAAGGAAGGCAAAAGACGAGGCTTTAATGGGAAGTACTTAGACAAACTGGACCGGATTAGGTTTTTTCTTACCAAGATTGGTCTGTCAGAGGCTACATATGGAGTCCAGTCAGGAGGTTATGAAGCTTAGCAAAAATCTTTTTTGATCCACAGAACTCCAAGTTGTTGCTCCCGTTAACAATTTCTTACTTACAGCTTATTTTTCGCAATCCACAGATAGGGGTATCACGCTTACTCAATGAAAATGAATGAATCAATTGATTAACTTAAATGTACACCACAAGGGGAAGCTATTAGACTTACGGTAAGATTAGATGACCGCTTATTAGTCCCACGGGATGAAAAAAAAAAAAAAAAGTTTGATCCCAATGTGACTTGAACACATAACCATCTGATCTGGAGTCCGATGTGCTACCATTGTGTCACGAGGTCTATGTTAAATTTCACCCAAATTTAGTCTAGTTAGAACTCCACTAACTACATGATACCACCAACACTGGGAGGGTGGAAGTTAGCACATGCTTCCTCATGTGAGGCAACATGACAACATGACATTTTTTTTAAACTACCAGCAACACATCACCAGACAGCTCAACAAGCTTGGAGGAGAACACTAATCATCAATTCTGTTACGTCAGCCTTATATCAGGGTTGGGAGTGAGGGAGCCTATCTACACAGAGAGAGCGGGGCCATCTGTGCTCTTTTGGACTCGATCTCCTGATGATATGGCTCAGTCAGTTTTGCCACTTGGGAGCCCCAGAACTCCAGAATTTCATGAATGCATGTATGTTTAATGTCTTGCATGCATATGATGTAAAAGTGAAGGTTTGGTTTAACAAGGTTTAGCCTGAACAGCCGTGTTTTTTGAAGCCATACTAAACCGAACGACATTGCGAACTATAGGGCGTTTACATTACATAACTTACTACATTTAAATAGGCAGTAAATTGGATGTAAATGCAATTTATTACATGGCTTCAGTACTGTGCACAAGTCTTAGGCATAATAATATTTAAAAAATAATATCTGTTTAGATGAGCAGTGAGTGTTTTAATTGTAATATGTTAATATTACTAAATAAACTAAATAAAAATAAAAATAAGAAACACAAATAACATTATAGAGTAAATAGTGATGTTATGTACAGTATATCAGTGTCTTCCTTGTGGAAGTCCAATATTACTTGTAGTTCCCATCAGAAACCTGGTTCGACTCAATCAGTCCTTCATTAAATTAAATCAGGAGCTGCCGATGAACAACGTCTGGAGGAACCGAGGAGGAATCTGGAACTGAACCTGTGTTCTCCTCACCAGCTCACAAAATATCAGCTACTTTTTACAAACAAAACAAATCTTTATACTATGTTTGCATTTATTCTAATGTTAACTTTGCTAGCAGAAAATCACAGTACCCCATGCTGAGAAAACAGTTTGCATAGCCTTTTGCACAGATCTGCATGTAATTTATCAGTTCCCTTTAGATACTTGTGTAATGTAAATCAAATGTAGAGCAAAACAGTAATAATTCAGGACTACTAAGGCTTGACATATTACTTAATTAATTACCACATTACTAATGTTGCTCTTACTTTAAAGAGGCTTAAAGAGCATTAGAAGAGGCTCTTGATCATGGCGTTTGTGTTTGGACCTGTTATCTGTGAGTTCTCAGTGGAATACCGGGATAACAGGGGCGGGGCTCCGTGTGTTTGGAGGTCATTAGATGGGGGACCAACAGAAGCCCTCATGGAGGTTTTTACAAATGGGCCTCTGATTAAGACTGAAAGGGGATTAGCGAATTCTTAATCCCTCTCCTCTTTCTGCCGCTTAGAGGTCTGCCACACTCACTCAGCGTCTGCTCCACAGAGGTGATCTAAGCTGGACAAATCCTGACGTGTGCCCTGTCCTGCTAGATTCTCGTACCATTGTCCGGGACCCTGACTCTTCTATAGTCAATCTGCTACGCTGTCAACCGAACAAAACAGGTGTTTTGACCTCACAGTACACAAATGTGCCTTTATTACACAGCACTGGAATAAAAACACGGAAAAACAACAATGCACCAATTTTTTTTTTAATAGTACACCAACATTTATAATACTTGAAAATAGCTCAGAATTTTTTATTTTGGCTTAAAAAGTGTAGTAAAAAAAGCATATTAAACATTACTTTTTAAAGCAATAAGCAGTCAAAGGCCTTGTCTTACTGTGATCTTCTCAGTGGTAAGGGTATAGAAGGCAACATAAAATAAAATACACACAAATCCATTGTTACGAAAAAACCATGGGCTGCTATAGGAGGACACTGTACAATGAAGTCATTTCACAATACACAAAATGTGCCTGGAGAGACCATTTACGAAGTTGTGGAATAAAGGTCATAAAAAACAACACATCAAGCTTTTTAAAATTTGAAAATAGCTTGAGAATTTTAATGCTGTCTTAAAAAGTGTATTGAATATTAATTATAATAGCGATAAGCAGCGAGAGGCCATGCACACAGTGATCTTATCAATGATACGGATGTAAAAGAGGAGGCAACGTAAAATATAATTTCTACGAATCAACCATGGGCTTCTAAAGCAGGAAACAGTACAATTAAGTCATTTCTTGAACTTTTATGAATATAATGATCAAAGTGTGGCATTTTTTCATGCACAAACCTTTGCTTTAGAAGTGGTCTTTGCTCACCAAATTACTAACACACTTAATTAGCTAATATGGGATTTCCAGCTCATATAACCACCAAGCTTATGTTGTTGTACATCCGTTTTCTTACACTGGGGCTAAACCTTGAATGGTGCCCTATACCAGTACTGGCTCCTGCAATCAAATAGTGCAAAAAGTCTAACAGGAAGTATTTTGGTGCTCAGAACAGCCCTTTTCTAGTTAAGAAAATAGGTTGTCAGCCCATCAGTTCAAAACTGGTTTCCTGGATCAGCTCACCCTGTGGACCATTAAAGCAGCATGACAGTTAAAAACTGCTCCATTCACAGCACTGTGGTTATTAGTGAGCATTAATACAGATTTAATACAGGCTTGAATAGCTCAAATAACAAACTCTTCCTAAAATATTTCTTCCTTGAGAAATATGAACTAAACTGTCCCGAGTTTCCTGTACATCAGGGGTTCTCAGACTTTATATTCAAAGGTCCAAATCTAATTTCTAGATAGGGTCAGAGGTCCGGGATAACCAAATCCCTTTTATTAAATTTGCTTACAACATACAACCACAAGAAATGGCGCTGTTTGCCTATAATTGTTTGCTTGTGAACCTAATCCACTCTCACTTTTGACAGTAATATGTGTAATATGCACTGTAGTTTCATGAAAAGATTTAACAATAACCTTGACTAACTTAATTACTTTTATGCCTCAACAAATAAAGTGGTGACGGGACATTACACCACCGTCTCCGATGACTGTTATAATGACGCAGGTATTTCGCTCACTCGTGTTCGCAGGACCGCACGTGTATGTCCTTTAGCCTTAGTGGACTTGCTAATGTGGAGGCGAAGCTGGACTTTGAAAATTGCTGCTGTACATATTATGAGAGAGTGGTGGTGGAATTAAAAAATTCCAGGTGTGTTAGAATGCATTCATGCTGCATGAATACCAATATCAGCACCGTTTGTCCAGTAGCTTACTCATATTTTGGTACTGACCAGTCAGGAACTGGAACCAATTTAGCACTGGTCCTCCATACCATTCGTACTCCCTAATGTTTTGCTGTCACCATGGCTTTGACAGTTTACACTCCGCTTCCCAAAGACCATCCTTTTTATTTAATGACTTGTTTTCAACATTTTTTTGATTGTTTCCTAGATGCTAGCGTGTGCTAGGTTGCTAAAATGCAACTCTCCTGGGGTCCGGCCTCAGAGTAATTGTGCTCTGGGAGTTTCTTTAGAAGTTGCTCGTGCTTGGAGAAAGGCTAGCGTGTGAGAGTTGAAGGCCTGAAGCCAGCCAGCACGGCCACTTCCCTCTCTCCATCTCCAGTGGTGACATTAAAAAGCATAATTGGCCTAAGCTTCCCCTGCCAGCTTCCACTGGGCCTGCACAGTATGAGGCCGTCCCACATGCTGGCTAGGCTACACACCTCGGCCGGCACCAGGGCTACTTCAGCTGCGCACTCAAAACTATATGTTTGACTCTATCAGTTCGTGTCTGGGCCAGATTTCTTAGGCCTTGTGGTTTTGGCCGTCATTTCAACTGTGCCACTTTCGCATGCACTAAACTTATATGCTTGTTTTTAGCATTCTCCTCTTCTACTTCCTCTCGAATGCAGGGGCGTTTTCTCCAAACATATGGTTCCTAAGCTGGTTGGCAACCTTTTATCTTACACAGATTTACCTGCAGACTGCAGTGATGGTGTCAAGCTGTCAAAGCACTTGATTGAACACTTGATTGAAGTAATAAAATATTTCAATTAGGGGTGTGTTGATCCACTACTTGATGTTGGTGTTAGTCTGATACCTGCCAGGACCACTGTCTGGATATCAGAAAAAGATCACGTAAATCTTACACATTGAGCAACATTCCAGTAAGGGAGACACACAGATAAGGACACGTTTAACACAGATGAGCAGCAGGGCTGTGTGCCAAATGACTCCCTGCTCTTTACATAGTGCACTTAAAATACACCCTCCTGCACTCAGTGTGTAAAATGTCTAACCACTGGTGACTATGCAGAACCCCATAAAAGACACACTTTGCACTGTATAGGTGTAGAAACTGGAATTTTATTACTTGCATAGCGCCACCTAGAGGAAATAGTGAGCCGTTTTGGATTCAAAGTCCATCCAGATGAGTGAATTAGTAGCAGTTTAGCTATTGAGGAGTGCGGACAAAGATGGTATTGGTATCGGCAGAGATTGTGATATCAGTATTGGTATCGGACATGACAAGCATAGCAAAAGTATGGCAAACTGATTATTAGTTCAGTATCATTCTATGCTGTATTTTGGCCTAGCTGACACGCACTGGGAGCAAAATTCTTTAAAACAGGTTAGATCACTTCCAAAGAAAAAAACGTTTGAGGATCATGAAGTTTGTTAAAATGTGCAGATGGTGATACTGTATGAATATGAGCACATTCTAGTTCTGATAAACTTTAGCCCCCCCTATGGTTCCTTATGATAAATTGGCCAGTTCTGGTTCTGATAAAGACCATGTGAGCCACGTTTAAGATAATTTCAAAATATTTGATAAACCCAAATATAACCACACATATCAGTGCTCTATGAGTGCTGTACCACTTTACATGTAGTCTACTGTTACCAGATCAAATTGTATGGTGGAAGAATTCTTTTTTGCTTGTATTATTTAGTTTAGTTTAATTACGTTTATCACTGAACATCAATGTATGGCATCACTTTGCATTTTGTTACTTTTTCAAAAGCCACTCAGGGTCATGTGTTTGACTTGTATAACCATAATTAACGAGTTTTATTGCATGTTGTCTTACCTAACAGCCCCCTTTACCTGTGGTAAAACGCACAGCCTCTCATGGCTTACTGCTTTATTAAAAGTCTCCCAGGGCTGAACTTGTTTTGGATGGCTGCTGGTTTTATAGTGGTGTGGTTTCCATATGGAGACACTTGGTGGCTGTGAACTGGAAAGCCAGTCACCACAATGCCAGTAAGCTGCCACATGATGGGGAAAATACTGCTCATCTATGGAGGCACATGGGAAGAAACATAACTTCCTCTCTAAATCTTACTCCTTCCCACTTTTATTATTGGGAATTGTTGGGGACAAAAGCCATCTGCCGGGGAGAACAATGCTGTGAGGATGGTGGGGCTGTGTCAATGGGAGGAACAACCTTGCTGTTCGTGATCCGAAGTAAATGGATTATATACAGTGTAAGCATCAGAGGTTGTTTACTTAAAGCTCCTTAAAAGTCTGAACCTGACAACCCCTTTCCCTGGCGTCACTGATGCTGCGTGTTCTGGATCTTCCAACTAATTCCAAAGGTGTTAGAATTCCATCACTCCAGAGAAGGCAGTTCCACTGCTCCATAGATTAGCCCTGAAGGGGGGGCTTTGTACCCCCTTAGTTGACCAGTAACATTTGCTATAGTGGCCTTAAGCTCTTCACCAGAATATTTCAGGAGAGATTCAAGTGATGTGAATCTCCAAAGTGCCCAATTAAACTGGCACAGATGTAAAAGCTGTATTTGAATAGCTGAATTCATTAATTAGAAGTGGGGTTCCAGTTTAGTTATAGTAATAATTTTTATATATTAGCTTTATATATATGTATACAGACAGACAGACAGACAGACACACACACACACACACACACACACACACACATATATATATTCAATAGTCAAGATTTTTCAAGATTCAAGAGAGTTTATTGTCAGCCCAGCCACATGCACAAGTACACAGAGGGTTGAAATAGCGTTTTCTAAAGCAAAATACACTAAACAACATTAAACAAGTCACAACTAAACAAAGTGCAAAATAGAAACAACACAAGAGACAAAAACTGCTTATAGTACAGCATCACAACTACAAATCAGGCAGGTAGTACAAATAAGAATGTATCTGAGATAGAGCAGTATTTAGCAGCAGAATATGTAAACAGCGAGGAATAGTAGGCAGTTTTTAAAGAGCGTTGGTGTAGTGAATTGAGGTGAGCCAAGTATGTATGTACACACACACACACACACACACACACACACACACATATATATACACACGTAAGTTTACATACCCTGACAGAATTTATGATTTCTTAACCAATTTTCAGAGAATATGAAAGATAACACAAAAACCTTTCTTTCACTCATGGTTAATGGTTGGCTGAAGACATTTATTGTTGAACAACTGTGTTTACTCTTTCTAAATTGTAATCACACACAAACTACCCAAATGACCCTGATCAAAAGTTTACAAACCCCAGTTCTTAATACCATGTATTGCCCCCTTTAACATCAATGACAGCTTGAAGTCTTTTGTTGTAGTTGTGGATGAGGCTCTTTATCTTCTCCGATGGTGAAGCTGCCCATTCTTCCTGGCAAAAAGCTCCAGTTCCTGTAAATTATTGGGCTGTCTTGCATGAACTGCACGTTTGAGGTCTCCCCAGAGTGGCTCAGTGATAATGAGGTCAGGAGACTGAGATGGCCACTCCAGAACCTTCACTTTATTTTGCTGTAGCCAGTGACAGGTCGACTTGGCC